>CP137672.1:12805496-12910292 GCA_037976565.1 Mesocentrotus franciscanus | reverse complement strand
CCCTTTTGATAAGTGCCTACTTTACCTCTCTCCATAACATGCACCCCTAATTCAAGGCGACGTAGAGCCTCTTTTTCTTTAATTTTCCCTAGAGCTCGCTCGCATTTGTGCCTGTTACTTATAAAAGAACTTTTCAGCCTTTCTTCATTAGGTTTTTTTTTGGGGGTCTTCTTTATAAGATGTAATTTTCGCACTGGGACCTCACAAATCTAAAAGAATTGCTCGCTCGAAATTTAATATTCAGACCATCACACCCGACTGCAAAGTATGTTGCTGCAGTATCTTGTACCACGTAAAGAAAGAAAAAAAAACATGATATCATCCCTGGTAGTGCAATCACAATCATAACGATGTAGGGGCATATACCAATGTCTAAAAATGGTGAAGGTTTTGTTCTGTTTCCTTTGTATGTGCCCCTTTTTTGTTGGTGCCCCCTCCTTATTTTGGAAGACGCTCCACCGCCCCTGCATTATGCCACTTGGTGGTGATAAGGATTTTGTTCTGACCCCAAAAAAAGTTTTTGCTCATTACGCCACTGATCCTGACACAGAGTACTGTAATAAATTATTAAGATATACATCCATCCACGTATGAAGCTTTTCCTTTTGTATCTTAGCAGAAAATCATTAATTATCATTTACTGCATCGATACTGTTTCCTTATGGTATGATAGCATGTAGGTCACTGTTTCTCCAACAAACATCGATATCTCATATTTAATTCCCATGGCATGCACCTATCCCTTACAATGTAAGCTTTGTCATTATACGACATTGCATTGTACATAAACACACAACCGTACACGCTGAGTGTATGATGTTGACGATATTACGAGTCAGACCGCCAGCTAATCGATCAAAAAATTCATCAATTAACCATGCACGAATTCTCAAGAAGAATGGCTATACACGTACATTATGGAGGATACGAATATGATGTACATTGTCACCAATATCTCGACTGTTACCAATACACTAATGGAGTAACTAAATTGAACATCTGAATAACGATTAATATTTAGATTTGATATAAGATAAACCATGTGCATTATCGTACGGATCAATAGATCTGATATCCACCATTTGTTAACTTTATTTTTAAGATATAGCGGCGAGAATGGTATGCTAAGCATATACTAAGTGGGTTGTATTTACATAATGACATATTAAGAGCCTGACAGCTGGTACAAGCAAGGGCAAAATGAACAAAGAAAATAAAAACTTACTTTATGTTCCATAAGAAGGTCATCATGTTTTTGTAGCTGTTCTTTGTTCTTGAGCATTATATTTCCAACGAACGTAAGATGTTCAGTTGGGTCATCAGTGATATGCTTCTGCATCCTCTGTCTCTCGCACTGTCAGTAAAGAATACATAAACAATAAACATTTTGATGTTCAGTTTTACTTTGTATTTTGGGCATAGGGTTGTACTCTTTAAAGGATGCATGAGTTCGGGTCTTGAACGATTCTTACAAAATCCAATAGAATTTACAATGAATGTTAGTTTTTATTAAGATGTAGCTAATTCTATATAAATATAAGTGCAAATTCGACATAATCATTTTTTTTTATTTGACGAATATTTCCGAATCTGAAATGTATTGATGTTAAGTTAATTATTGAGGTTTTATACACACACATTCATGTAAATGTATCTGCAGTAATGTAACGAAATAACTCAATTTTCAAATCAATTATTGAACAAGTGATATCTCTCAAATGATTTTGAAGTGAAAGACATTTCAAAGATGAGTAATAAACATAAAAAAGGATAACACTAATCTCCTTCGGGGGACAATACAAAATAAATGTGATTTCCATAACATTTTTTTGTGTGATTTTGGTATATCCCTAAACACTTTCATTACCAGAAATCAAGATAAACTGTAGGCAAAGCACCAATTTCGATTGGTAGCTTCCCTAACTCACAATGAAACATAAACACTCTGCTGATGATATTGCTATTCGAGCGTTACACGTTAGAAACTTGGACGCCCCTTGGAAGGGAATCTTTACCAGGTATGCTACGATAACGTCGTCAAAACTATTCCAAAAACGTTTACTTTTATTAATAATAAGAGACAATGTAAATGCTTCGAAATGAGGGATACCGTATGAGATTTAAGACTCACCTTGTAAGTACATCCGAATTCACTAAATGGACAGGGAATCTTCGATTTCGGGCAATCTTTATCGATGTGGGCTTTGACCTGAAACCGAAGACAAACAGACACCAGGATTACAGAATGAAAACAGATCGTCGTTAATATTATCATCATCAGAATACATAGCTTTTTTGTTAATAATTTTCTATGATTTCATCTGAGAGACTGAATTACATTTGTGAATTGGTGGTGTACTCTACTGATAATTAACTAGAGAAACTCAGTGTAATGGAACGATCCCAAATACCGCATAATTATAACTATAAACCTGTCTAAAATATCATACAAATTCATTTTGTGTGCATAGTGAAAATTGTTGACTTGGAAACATTTGCTATGCAAATCATATTAAAGTGCTCAGGGAAGCATGTTGGAAAGATTATCCTTTATGGCTTTAAAACAAAGAAAGGAGGAGTTTCCGCATTTCTTTTGCATTTGATTTTTCTGAGTCCGTTTCATAAAGGTGAAATAACAGAAGAAAAAAAATCAATGATACAACTTATTCAGAAATGTAATCACCGGTTAACTGGTATATCTAAGCATATCAGGAGCTCTTGTATATAGCGCAGTAGAATATATACTCAATGTTGGATAGTTTCTGCGCTCTATAAATGTATTATTATTATTATTATTATTATTTGAAATACTTGTGACCCCAGATTTTGATGATTGAAACCTTTTAATATACAGGTTTGTCGGGTTGATGGGACCGGGCTTTTAACGGTTTAATAGAGCACAGAAATGAACGTGGTGAACAGGAAGCAGCAAAATCATTCCACTTCCACGTATCTTACCTCTCCACGGGGTATTTCTGTGAGCTTGCAGCCGTTGGGACATGGCACGGGGAAGTTCTGGCAGGCGTTCATGTGGGCAATCTCGTCTTTAAAGAAGATCTTCTTCTGACAGAACTCGCACTGGACCATACGTTTGGTGCAGTCCTCCTCGAGATGTGACTCAAGAACCTCTTGTCGAAGTGGGCCCCGCAGACGTTGGGACACTCGACCTCTATGTAGAGGCACTTCGCAAAGTGGTCCTACAAAATAAATTGATCAAGTCATCAAGTTACAAAGGGAAGTCGAGAACCGGTTTAATGTGATCTCTTAAAAACGTTTATTGAATCAGTTGAAAGTTCTCGAAGTAGTACCCGGAACCGTTGGGACACTCTACCCCCGCATACAGGCGCTTTGAGAAGTAGTCCTACAAAGAGAGAAGAAGTCAACAACTTGTTTAAGATGATCCTGTCAAAAAAGTTCATTTGAAAATATGATACATTGCACCTCCACGTACATGTAATTTGCTAATTGGTCCTTCAGAGGGATCAGCCGAGGACCCAGTTATGATGTTCTGTCGAAGATGTAATTTTAAAGTTATCGAAGTCAATTTTACCAACTTCTCAAAATAATAAAATACAGGGGGAACTAGTAGAGGTCCTAATTAAGTAATGTGAATATGACGAAACTTAAATTGATTTATATATAAGAAAAATGTGGGGCTTGAAGAAATGGAGGGGGACTTGGGCCCCTTATGTCCCTCTCTTCAACCGTAACTGAAAAAAAAACATAAGAATAGTGGCCGTCTTTGTTGGAAATATCTCGTCATCCTGTTGAAGGTTTGGTGGTCATGATTTTGTTGTAGCGACATACATGACTGCCATATTTTTCAACCCTTGAAGCAAAATTCTCTTTAGCAACCCCAAACCTCTCCCCACCCAGCCCCTTCTCCCCCTCCCCTTGAAAATAATTAAAGAAGAGGAGACAAGAAGTCAAAATCTTAATCTGATAAAGGGACTGATTAATGTAGTTGATGTAATTAGTGCAATTAACTTTAGAGTAGCCCATTATAATTTTAACATATATTTCGCAATTTTAATATCAATTCAACCTCGTAAGCCCTCTTTCAGACCTTGTTAAAGTTGATTTCATAGGCATTAATTAAACCTCCCTTATACGCATTTTAATCAAAATGTGCGCTATTTATGCTATTTAGCTTGTAGGGCTTTGGTTTGGCGCGCAGTCATTAGTCTAATTGATCTGACGATGGGTATTTGCCATATATTTTCATACATATATTAGTATCAAAATTAGCGTTGAAATCGGAGTTATAAGTTTCAAATTTATTCACCCTTTTGTAATATCACAATGGTCTCCTTTGAAATTGCCTTACAATTCAATAGGGTGCGTTCAATTAAAAATGACCAAATAATTAATTACTCACCGTGTGTTGAAAAATCGTTAGTATAAAACAAAGATATAAATAGCTGCAGCTCTAAAAGTGTGCGTAATCCAAGGAGTAATCATAACAAGATAAATGCTTGATTTATATATTTTCTTTTAAATAATTGCAGATGATTCCGATATGTGAGGTAGTTCTCTCGGCATTCGTTTTGACAATGTTTGCTCATTCATAATCTTTATATATAAGTGGGACAGAATGACAAGCGATCGATTGGTATAATATGCGGGTCATGACTCCAATAACAACCAATTACTTTCGCTTGAAGTGCTAATGGTTGTCAAGATCATATCTTACATATGTTAATGGTTATTGATTCATTTTTAATATATCTAAGGGTATCAAGGATAGTCATTTCAATTGAATATGCAGTACTGTAAATTGGGGTCTTTGAATCTGAATGGCATAATAAATATATCATTCCATATTTCTTTCAAATGACGGTTGAGATCAACATCTGAGGCCCCCCTTCCCCTCTCTCTCTCTCTCTCTCTGTCTCTCACACACATTCTTTGGAAGATTAGCGTCATTTTATGATCCTACATTCCTCATCACCCAGCTATTTTCTTAAAACAAGATCGCAAAACTTTCGAAAAATCAACGTCAGGCAACTTCAGTAGCCTTTATATCCATCACCCATTGAAAAGCGCAAACATTACAATGACGTACTCATTTAATTTCTGAAAACTTATTTTGGATTCCAAGGGATTTATTTTTTTAAGTCCAAGAAAGTTTAAAACCGGGGACAAAACTGTTGGACTTAGTACAAGATTATCATAAGACTTAAACATTTAAATCACTAAAAATACTTAAAATTCAAGTCTAATGGATTTAATCTCTAAGTCCACAATAAGATTTACTTTTGGCTGCGTGCGCATGCGCGGCATCATCTACTAACAATCTGATTGGCGAGAAGTTTTAAGTCAATTTCGGTAAAACTTTAAATCATATATTCAGTTACATAAATCTGAAAGACTTAAAATATTCTTATATACATATGTAGGTCCTAAAAGGATTTAAAATTTAAGTTCTGGGAATAAAGAGAGTGTTAAGTAATTCGAATGTGATTTTATGGGATATACAATAGGGTATTGAAATTGCCCTTAAATAAATTAATTGAAGGGTTTTGCGATCGTGTTTCTGAATCTCTTGGTAAATATCATTCAAATAATAATTTTCAGTCATTAAAGTCCAACGCATACTATACGATCGTCCTACGACCCGATTTTCGAAGAGAAGGCAATGTATTAGATAAGGCATTCTAAAAAACACAATTTTATGGATTTAGGGTCTTAATAATAAGAAGAAGAATTTCAAGCGGAATTTGAGTGGATTTGAGCCTTCGAGTCAAAATAAAAGCCAGGTCGGCTTCAAATCGTAGACAATCGCACTACTGGTCTAATGTTACTACGATCCTGTGCCGGTTTGGCGTTTTTTCCTCCATGGAAGCTTGAAATCCATTGAAAATTAGATTTTTGTAATCACATGACTATTCAGATCAAAGATCATTAAAGGTAATACAAAGTTTTGGTATGGGGTCATGAATTTGGTTCAAATGAACATATTGGAAGCATATGCGATTTTACAATATTCAATGATCGTTGTCGCGGTTGAAATCGAGTCTGAAGTGATGAAATTGTAAATAATAAACTGTTTATGTTGTATAGCTCCCTCTCAAGACTGATATTACTTTAGCTTTAAAACAATGTTTTTTTTAACTACAATCGACCGATTTGCTATTCCCGTTTGGAAATTATATATCAGAACTGCATTTTCTGAGATTTTCATGGTCGCAGCTACCATGGAATGGCCTTAGGCGCTATTTGAAATATTTAAAATTTACCGGTAGCACCGGTAAATTTTGATTATTCAATTTCTCGAAAGCAGAAGTGTTTTAGGGGCTAAATTTTCTAGTGCTTATAATACATTCACAGGGGCATCCAAATATATCAAAATTATAAAGAATTACAATCCATCCCATTTTCAAAATTTCCCACAACTTTGCATTACCTTTAAGAGTTTAGAGGTTTGAATGTTCACACCACATACTATTGCAAATCCTTCCAAAATCGGATCGTAGTCATATCGTATAGTGTGTGGTGAGCTTATTAAAGGTATAGACCAGTTTTGGAAACGCCCCTCCCTCAAAAAAATGAAATGGAAGCTCTCATTACCAATCATGTGAAAGAATATGTTTTGACTAATACGTGATGATACAAATTTTGCCGGGAAAGTCGGGAAACCGCCTACTAATTGATATATTTGGTAAATTATTATATCTATTGGGACCAAATAGATATCGCGCCCGTGGTCGCGTAGTCCCATATACATCTTTCTGTGTACAGTGCTTGTAACTTTACCAAGACTGGGCCAAATTTCTTATCATTTTGATGATTCCAGAACCTTGCAGTACACACCAATACTTATATGCTAGATGATCAACCTTTTCTGATCGATTCCACAACGTTTCTTTCACAATGCAATCGCATGACCAGAACTGGTCTTTCTCTTTAAACAGAACTCGTGTACGACTCCATTTAGTGGACGGAGCTGCCGCCTGTGATGGTAATAGAGGAACCTACCTTGTTTTCCTTGACTACCCCCGTCCAGGGGCACCCCTTGTCGTGGTTTGGGCATTTCACACTCAGATCTCCAATCTCGTTCCCGAATGCTGTATCCACATAGACCTGTAAAAAGGGCCAGAGTCAAAGTTGAGTAATAATAATGTATTTATATAGCGCATTTTCCATGTACGTGTTCAAATGCGCTTTAAAGTTATATTGTAAACAGAAGAGGTGGGTTTTGAGATAATTTTGGAAGGTATTTACAGATTGTTGGTAACTAAGAGATATCGCGCGGTAGGTTACTCCACAGTTTGGGAGCAGCAGTTGTGTAGGCTCTGTCACCAAGTGTGCTGGGTAGCATCTTAGAAGATGGGTGGTTCAGCGTGATGCCTTGCGAGGAGGGAAGGGAGTAGCGGGATGGTTGCCTGATAGTTATAAGTTCAGATAGGTAGGGAGGAGCTAGACCGTGGATGCATTTGAAGGTGAGAAGGGGTATTTTGTATTGAATCTGGGACCTGATGGGTAGCCAGTTCAACTGACGAAGGCCAGGTTTCATGTGACAGAACTTGGGTGAACCTGTGGCAAGTCTGGCGGCAGCATTTTGAATTCGCTGAGTACTACAAAGACATAAGGATTTATTTGTTGAATCCAACGTCTTTTATCAGCTATAACCTCCAATTTATAAATAATAATAATATATCCATTAATAAAGCGCGGATATTATATGAATATATTATACTGCGCTTAATACGAAGTATCACATTATTAACTATATTACCCATATTATTGTAGCTGAGCCGCTGTAATAGGGCACTAAAGCGTTCAAGGAATTCCTTCCTACCGGGTACCCATTTGGTTCACCTGGGTAGAGAGTGACAAATGTAGGTTGATGTCTTGCCAAAGGACATTGGTGCCGCGGCGAGAATCGAACCCCGATCCCCAGTCTGGTGACGTATCTAGACCACGACACCTCTATTTATATTACCATTAATATAATAATACAACAGGATGAAAGTACAGGGGACGTTTTTGATGTTATTCATTCGCTGTAACTCAAGATTCTGAATACAAATTATCTTTCAATATTTAATCTCGGGCAAAACATAATTGTTAATTCGAAATGGTTGTATTTTATAGGAATGTTTGATACTTTATAAGGACATTGTTAATACTGTAGCTCTCTAAAATTTGAAGATAAAGACAAATGTTGAGCTTACATATTTCTTAGGCCCTATTCATTACTTTGTAGCAATTTTTTTTCGAAATATATACATGCAAATCTAATTTTGAGGGTATATTTTCTGTTAAGTTTTATGTTTCATGTGCAGAAAAGAAATTGTGTCAGAGATAAGGTATTCGTATGAATTTAGCATTTACATTGTAAGTTTATGATGTTGATAAATGAATATTGCTGAATATAAGCGATTTAGCTGCTCATACTCATAGGGTTCTATAAACAGATATTCGTTTGGTGGGTATCAATTATTTTGTCAAACCACTACTAATTAAACACATATCCTGATAATAACCCCTAGCCCTAGCCCAATGGATATAAGACTCTTATAAACTATGTAGCTACTCCTTCGGTACGACAAAATCGTCGAAACGGGAATTCGTTTGGTGGCTATCAATTGGTTTGTCAGACCACTACCAATTTAATACACACTCTGCACGGTGACGGCGTTTCGCCTCAAAATTGCGCTCACCATTATTTCATCACAATGTAATAGGCATATATATCCTCGCATCTGGTAATAAATTAATATACAGAGCTATTGTGTCCTTTTACACGCAACGGCTGATTATCATTAATTTGAATTATTCATGAGATGGTATTGAACGGAACCCATCGCCCATCCCTGCCCTTCATTGACATGTGTTCTTTATTCCTATGGAGACAGATCAATAAAGGATGAAACTCTTTTGTGGACGGACAATGAGGGCGTAAGAGGATCGATAGGGGGTATAAGACATCCAGGTAAAAAGAGAAAGAGGGGGGCATCGTGAGGTACCCTTTTTGTGTTTTAGGGTGTGTGGTTTTGTAGGGTGTGTTATTGTAGATGAGGGGAGTTTAGTCTGTACGTAAGATTGCATTCGGCGTTTTGAAATGTTACATAGAGCAAGAGCATATCAGAATCCACGAAATAACATTTAGGATGTGAAGGATAAAGAGAAAAAGAGAGAGGGGGGGGGGAGATTTAGATGTGAGGAGAAAAGGGATGAAAAGAAGGATGAAGAGAGAGAGAGAGAGAGAGGAGAGAGAGAGAGAGGGAGAGAGATTTAGATGTAGATTTAGATGTGAGGAGAAAAAGGATAAATAGAAGAATGGAGAGACAGAGAGAGAGAAACAAACAAACAAACAAACAAATTGATAAGAAATATATCCCTGTATATTTTTTAAGGGAATGACAAAGTAAGAAGAAAATAAATGAGAAGTAAAGTGAGAGTGGGAGATACTGAAAAGAGAGGACGTGATAGAGCATGGATATATATAGAAAGAAAGAGAAAGATAGAGAAAGATAGAGAAAGATAGAGAAAGATAGAGAAAGATAGAGAAAGAAAGAGAAAGATAGAGATAAATAGAGAAAGATTAAGAAAGATAGAGAAAGATAGAGAAGGATAGAAAAAGATAGAGATAGATAGAGAAAGATTAAGAAAGATAGAGAAAGATAGAGAAAGATAGAGAAAGATAGAGAAAGATAGAGAAAGAAAGAGAAAGATAGAGATAGATAGAGAAAGATAGAGATAGATAGAGATAGATAGAGAAAGATAGAGATAGATAGAGAAAGATAGAGAAAGATAGAGAAAGGTAGAGAAAGATAGAGATAGATAGAGATAGATAGAGAAAGATAGAGATAGATAGAGAAAGATAGAGAAAGGTAGAGAAAGATAGAGATAGATAGAGAAAGATAGAGAAAGATAGTGAAAGATAGAGAAAGTTAAAGAAAGATAAAGAAAGATAGAGAAAAATAGAGAAAGATATATAAAGATGTAGAAAGACAGAGAAAGATGGAAAAAGAGAGAGTAAGAGATTGGGACAGAATATGGGGAAATATTGCTTTATTGCTTGCTTCACACGCCGATTATCCTTTATGACTCATTGTGATCAATTATCTTAATTATTATATTTAATGATTGATGTTGTTGAATAGCATATAATTATCTTACCTTGTCTCTCGCTACAGGAGACTGGTCTAATGGGCATCTGGGTGATACTCTGTGGCACAAATGAAATAATAAGAATAATCAGAAACATGATAATAATAACAATAATAGTAATAGTAATAGAAAATGATAATGATAAAGACTAATTAGAATAAATAGTCAGAGTAATAATATATAAGATAGTAAGAATTTAAATGTAAATCCTAAGTCCGTGGTCATTCCTAATTTATTTTACAAGTCCCTCTCGTCTTTTTAATGAATTCTTTGAAACTAAATTTAAAGTCATGCATTTTCGAAAGCTTAATATAATTATCTATATATTGTCATCATCGCTATCATTCTCACAACCTTCATCATCTTCATCATGGCAATAAAAATCGTCAATGAGATATGCTAACTGAGATATGAATATTGTAAGTAGATTTTCTTACTGCCAGATTATTGGCTGTTCCAGGTTTTGAAATGTCAAAATTCGATGGACTGCAGCCCCTAGTCCTCCCTCTCCCCTTTTTGCCTCTTACGCGTATGTTGGAAGCCAACAAAATGATAATATGATCATAAGTTGTTGTTTATCACGCGTTATTGCCTACTTTATTACTAGTCATTCATAATTTCATCACCAATACTACTACTACTAATAATAATAATAATGATGACCATCATGATACTAATAACAATAATAATAATAGTCACAATAGTAATGATGATAATAATAATAATGATAATAATAATAACAATAATAATAACAATAATAATGATAATGATATTATTAATAATAATTATCATCATCATCATCATCATAATAATAATAATCATAATGGTATGCGAAACAATGTTGATCATAAAATAGTCGATAAAAATATAATTTGACAACTGTTCTGGGGGCTTTAGCAATCGATCTGCATAGCTTTGGCTGAGTGGCCATAATAAATCATAACAGTTCGATCAGTCAATAAATGTTATCGTCATAATAATGCCAATATATACACATAGGCCGAGTCAGGCAACAACAAATAAAACCAATGAGATGAAATTCGACCCTGAACCTTGCACCTGAACTCACTTTTTCAAAAATCTCAAGCAAATTCTTTAGATTTTGGGTCGCCGAAGTAAACTTGTGGGCGCAAACAGAGTTTCAGTATAAATTATCACTACATAATTGGTAGATCGCGAAGATTTCACATGACCTGTAAGCACGTGTTTACGGGGAAAAATTATAATGGAAATAAATTGCAAGAAAATAAAGTTGTAATTCGACATAAACATGTCGCACTTCTTGCCATAAATATTATCCAAGCTAATGTATTTCGAAAGAGATGATTGGTACTACGAAATCGAAAAATAGCAACGAAAACATACTAAGCTTTTCGCCTTTCCCTCATCGGAGTAATTCGCAATATTTCGGCTTTCTGTTCGTTGTTACAATCAACTCTGGTGAGGGCAAGACGAAAAGTTTTAGTATGTCTGTTTTCGTTGCTAGTTTTCGATAATGTATTGCTGTTTATAATGACCGAATAATAGAAACAACTTAATACATGTCTTATGGGATAATGTTGAACGACTATGCACTATTTACAATAAACCACTCTGTTAATTATCTTTTGATTCATTAATGTTAATTTTTATTTTGTACATTATAATAATTCACGTTCTTTTTAATTTTCTTATTCTTCATAGTAACCGATGCCAATAATGTTTTTCCTTTGTTTTGATTTGATTCGTTTATTTTGCATATGTTTATGTTTTGTTATCTTTTGTTACTGGCTTTTGTTTGTACATGAAATAATTTGTATATTTTTTATTCAGTTAACATGGACTTTCTGAAAACCAGCCGTTTAGGCTGGGAGAGTTACCGTGTTTAAATAAATAAATGAAATGAAGTTAAAAAACGTGTCATCAATAGCAAAAGAAAAAATTCTTTACCCCTCAGTCACAACAAGGAGACCGACCCCAGCCCGACTATACAGACCAAACAAAATATAACATTACCTCCATTACTCAAGAATCGGTCTGGGTGGAGTCGGTTTGGCGGTGTGACTGAGGAATTAATATTGTTATTTTTCTTTGTGTGAGGGGGTCAATTATTATGTACATATGCTAATCAGAAAATAAATAGAATTAACTGAAATAAATTACAGCTATTTAAGTGATGAATTATATGAGTAAGTAGTTAATACAGGCATGAAATCACCCTCAACAACATGATATTTTAAGCAACAATTCTAAAAGTATCTAACATCTAATGACCTACCTTAGAAGTTCTGGGAGACAGGCAGAGCAACAGCGATGACCGCATTCCTCAAACTGAACTGGGTAGCGAAGGATCTGCAGACAGACCGTACACAGGTACTTCTTGTTGACTTCTTCAGTGAACACGACTTCCATGTCTCCCATTGTAATGCCATCTTTCTTCTTCTTGCCTCCGCCACTCCCAGACGACTTCCCAGAACTTTTCCTTGATCCTTGATCCTCATCCTCCTCCTCCTCCTCTTCCTCCTCCTCCTCATCATCATCTTCGTATTCGTCGCCATCTTCGTAATACTCCTCTTCCGGCTCAGGCATTTTTGTTTGTCGAGTGTCAGACGGTATATGAAATCAATAGACAAATATCGTCACGTGCTTGCTAGATTTCCTTCCTCCTTCTATTTTTCGAATCAAATTAAAATTCAATCGATGAGGGATTTTTTTCCTCTCTCTCTCTCCTTCTGTAGAGTTCGAAGACCAGAAGGCTCAAATATTGGAAACTAATGCGATTTATTTTTTAAAAAAGCTAAAATGAAAACAATTGGGAAGTGTTTCAGTACAAATGTGGTTTTGTGCAAACAGTTTGTGGTCGATATTCCAAATAATATGACAGTCCAAACAGCTAGTTTGACAATAATTGCTCTTGATAAAGGAAAATTAGGTATGTTAAGAATCCACCACGTTCGGAATTTAGGATTTATTGTTATTTATTTTTTAATTGCAGTGTGTACTGTTGAAATAACGTCTCACTCAGCTTTAAACAAAATTATTCACTGTTAAATTGTCATGTAGAGTAGAAGAGTTCAAAAAATATAAACGTATTTCTCCTTTGCTTTCCCGGTTGAAATCTACCAACGAACTATGCAACAAACCAATAATTATGGCGGGACACACTGGTGGGATGCGGGCGTGTCGTCTGCAAAGTGAATAATCCACAGTTTTTGTTTTTATATCCAACGCGCTCCAAGCTCTGAGTCACGTCACAATGGGTTTCTCGAATCGTCCCCGAGATGATGGGATGCTGCCGCTGCTACTGCTGATGAATTATCAAAATCCGATTGGGGCTCTGAAAAATGAAGGGTGACGTTGATAAAATGAATGGAATGGAATGTCATACTTTTAATTACATAGAAAAGCCTCGTCGATCTATTGAATCTACTGCACAGTAAACATCACCTTGATCCTAAAAATGCAATTCTCTTTTACCGTAACAATGTAGCCCTACATTCTGTGGGAAAGTCAATTTCACGTAATACAATAAAATGTCATTTTTCGCATGATGTTCAAGGCCCGATAGTCAATTTTGACGTCGAAACGTGATTAATTATTTAAAAGGTATTGATCCAAACAGAATCAATGAATCAAAAATATAAATGTAATTACTTAAATGGTATTCGAGGTTGGAAAATGGATTATCTTTTCCGAACATGTGAATAATTGTATGTATCAACCAAAACAACTTCAACATAAATTAAAGCGATGCCAAGTACTATGCCGAATACTTATTATGAAAAAGGTTGAATAAACAGATTATTTTAATATTCATTTTAATAATTGAATAAGGGAGAGTGACGAATAATGTAAACTTATACATGTAACATACCAATGTTTTAGTAGGAGGGCTTCAAATAGTCAATCAATATTCACATGATTAAAGAGATATCATTTTGAGTTGGAAAAATTAATTTAAAATACTTGGTCTTTAATATGGCATCATAATGACGATACATCAACTAATGGTCAGCCAAATATTCGAGTAATCTTTTGCTTCTACTTTGTACGATGATTAACGTGTTGTTGTCAAAACTTTATACCTCGATGAAAGTGTAATTTTGATTTGTATAGATTATGTAATTTAAAGGTATAGACCAGTTCTGGTCATGCGATTGCATTGTGAAAGAAACGTTGTGGAATCGATCAGAAAAGGTTGATCATCTAGCATATAAGTATTGGTGTGTACTGCAAGGTTCCGGAATCATCAAAATGATAAGAAATTTGGCCCAGTCTTGGTAAAGTTACAAGCACTGTACCCAGAAAGATGTATATACGCGATCGCGATATCTATCCAGGCCGGATCGATATGATAATTCACCAAATATATCAATTAGAAGGCGGTTTCCTGGCAAAATGTGTATCTTCACGTATTAGTAATAACATATTCTTTCACATGATTGGTAATTAAGAGCTTCCATTTCATTTTTTGAGAGGGGGGCGTTTCCAAAACTGGTCTATACCTTTAACTTGTTATTACTTTTCTTTTTTGTTTTACTTGATGATTCTATTTTTATGACGATTTTTACTTTGAGAACCTAGTGAAATTAGTCCATGGACTCCTACTATGTATTTCTAATAAACCACATTGAATTGAATTGAATTGAATTGAATTCACATTGTTATCAAAGAAGCCTTCACATGCAAACGTGTCAAAAAACTCTTCGTCTTCCAATCATTTGTTTTCTTGATAATTCAAAAATTCATGAAATATAAGAAAACATTCTAAATGAGAAAGTTTGGATACACGATTGTAATACATTTTTGCCTTCCTTAGATTATGAAAAATTATGAAGAAGGAAAAAAACCTTAGATGCAACACAAGACAAGTCAACAATGCACTGACACACACACACAATAACGATAGCCTAAGATGGACGGAGTGAATGATTATAGGCGATAGGGATTAATTTATATGTATATTACTTTCCGAGTCAATTGATAATGCATGCAATATATGACCTCTCTCTATAGAATCGCCAGTGTTATATAAACCAATTACTCAAATTTAGCGTTTGAAATCGCTTAGCAACCTCCTATGCTGAGATGGAAAGGATTAGTGTACCGAGGAACTATGAATCTATGATGATACTCTTTTATTCTCGTTAGAAGTTCTCTGTAGGTTTCCATGGTGAGTTGAGTGAGAATTCAATCATTGAGGCTTGCGGTAACACCATGTGGTAGCTCTACTGAAAAGGCTGTAGATATATTCTTACGTTAAAGCCCCACTGCACTACTTGTAGCTACTTGCGCCCTGTATATAGCAAACAATGCCTAAGCGGTGCCCGTTGGTCCCCCATGATCCTCTTTTTCTTATGTTAATTGAGAGCTGAGTTGATGAGATAACCACCTGTCAGTGACCACGCTGAGAGGTCTAATCCCTCCTGGCCAAACTAATGCAGAGGGGCTTTAAAAGAACCCATTTAAGGGGCGTTTCGAGGAATTGAGGAAGAAGTTATAAGGAAAATATAGGAAGATGAGAATGGAATGAAGTTTTATCAATAGAGGGAGAGAATTCGAACTCTTGCCCGTCGTGTATTTCAATGGACAAAGCATTTTATTTCAAGTTGTTTCTCTCGACACAGGTGTAGAATCAGATTAACCAGCAGCTGGTTATTACAGTCCGCCATCAGGAGTTAACTCAGGATGTGGAATATAGAGTGACGTGGTTTCATTGGCCTATGTAGTGGCTGATGAATGAGAGGGGGCTGTTACTGGCCTGTGACCCTTTTTGGGGGCTTGTAAGCTGAATTCTCGAAAGTATATGTATATCAAAGAAGAATGTTATATTTGTTGTTGTTGTTGTTTGTCAAAAAAAAATTAAAATGTTGACTGTGCCCCCCCCCCCTGCATAATATCCTCGATCCGCCCCTGGGAATATCATTGTAGATATTATAATTATCATCATACCAGTTTATTATAAATCATTAAGTATTTTCATCATCAATATTTAAAAATGTATCAATACCATCTTCATTTTTGTTGCTACCATCACTATCATCATTACTATTACTACTATGATTGATAATGTTATAACAATTACAAATTTCTAGTCATTCTTATAATCATCATAGTAAATAATGTTTGCAGTCCTCACATGCGTGTGTATGAAGCCACTTCACCAAAAAGGGAAAAAGTAGTCCTCAGGGCAAAACAATACAAGGACAAAGATTAATAGATCATGATCCGGGAAATGATATAGTTCAAATTTGATCAATTAAGAACATGAGTGACCTTAAAAATTAGTTTAGTCAACGTTGAGGCTTTGGCCTTACTATAGGTGGATAAAATGCGAGAGAGCAAGGTAGTCATGTAGGGAGGGTGCGAGAGGGGGTGGTATCATCACGCTTGCCTCTCCACTCTCATGCGCGATAAATTTAATAAATTAGTCCTCAGAGCAAAACAATAGAAGCTCAAAGAAAAATAGATAATAATCCGGGAAATTATATAGTTCAAATTTGATCAATTAAGAGCATAAGTGAACCTTCAAAATAAAAATTAGTTTGGTCGACGTAGTGATTAGCCATGCGTGATGACTTTCATCAAGCGTCAATTATCATCAAAATGTAATATAGTTTGTGCAATACAGTGAAGATAGCGTATCTCCGCTATTAAGAGAGAAAGGCTATACTGCAGTCACACCGAGAAAACCGCCAACAGACCGATCACCATTTCTCAAATTTCGCAATGTCGGGAACCGATGGATACGCGACAACAAACCGGCGACCCGAACTGACCTGGTACGTAGCCCAAATGCATCATGTCTGTTCCCCGCATCAATACCGATAGCCAAAATGCATCATAAACATGCAGCACAGTTAACATTTGTTCTGTATTCTGGCGGGGGCTTTGGCCTTACTATAGGTGGATAAAATGCGAGAGAGCAAGGCAGTCATGTAGGGAGGGTGCGAGAGGGGGTGGTATCATCACGCTTGCCTCTCCACTCTCCCTTCCTGTCTCTCCGGGGTCCCCCTTTTTTTTTGATGGAGGA
The DNA here is from genome assembly GCA_037976565.1 of Mesocentrotus franciscanus. NCBI lineage: Eukaryota > Metazoa > Echinodermata > Echinoidea > Camarodonta > Strongylocentrotidae > Mesocentrotus > Mesocentrotus franciscanus. The sequence goes on along the minus strand of CP137672.1, from coordinate 12,893,161 downwards.
TGGGGGCGCGTTTTCTCAGTGCCCCGTATCTATAGTTACATATAAGAACCATCACCAAATGAAAATGGCTGCGATTGCTTGCAAGGTTTTGAAACACTTACCTCTGAAAAGAAAAATCCCATCCAACCGGGCCATATTGATAATAACATGTTTTATGATGCATACACCGATATATTATGGTACATATTTTTTTAAATCATAATAATGGTAATTTTGATAAACTACACATTAAAAGATGTATGTTTTATATGAATATAAAATAATATGACAATAATCTTAATTTGTTAAATTCATCAATATTTGCGTCTTTTAGCGAGGCTGCATGCATACAATAACATATGTACACCAACATAGCCCGGGAAAGGCATTAGAGACTTCATTATTTTTATATAGGAAGATTCAAAGGAAAGTGATGATACCAAAATAAAATTACTAAGCTAATGATAATTGTGAGGAGATGACATCACAAACTCAACCAAGGTGCCAATTTGCCGAGTGATTTTCGAGTTTTCCATTGCTTGTCGTTTCTTTAACAAAATATAATATTAGTCAACCAATTCTCCTCAAACTATAACACGAAATTGTCTGATTTATTGCTTGTATCAAAACCAAGTTATTCTAGGACTGGACTTTTCCTTTCATCCCCATTGTTGTCATTAAATGTTGGGTTAGTTGTTTTTTTGGGGAGGGGTTGGTTACCGACAGGGTCTTTATCATTATCATGACCTTCAGAGCCAACATCGCAAAGAACCACTCCGTCCTTGGCAATCTTTGCTTTCTTTTCTTTGGGAGCCTTGTGGACTAGCTGGCTTGAAAACTTCCCTTGTCATTTTTTCTTCTTGTAAATGGCATATGGCATTATCTGGGAAATACTCACCAGATAGAGGATCTTCATCTACTGATTAATCATTACGTTTAATAAAAGAACGGGTACCCCATTCCTAACTTGCCTGCGTCATAATTATATCAACCTTTCTATCATCCTCCCTTTTTTCGGGGTCATACTGTGCCCAAGAAGCTTGAGAGTGATTTTCTTAACAAATAGCAAGATAATAAGCAAACTACACTCGTCAAAATGCAAGAGACATCTGACGTCTCATCTAAGCCGCTGCTTATGAGCTCCATTCGGGCTCTCATCGATTTGCTCTCGGTGCACATGCAGTGTTCGGGCGGGGTGCTTCTCTGTTGGGTTCAGAGTCGGGCGAACAATTTTCATTCAGCATTAATTCTGTATTCTATCAGTTTCGATTCGAAGACCATTCGGGCGACATGAGCTAGATTCAACTTGGCATTTTAACTTATCTCATCCCGATTTTTAAACTCGACTCAAGGCCGAACGCATTCTGAATTATCCACGCTATAATTATCCCGATCGATCCCTGATAAAAGGTCGGGGAGGGATCTTTCGAGCATGCTTGAAAGATCACACCCCGACAATTTCTGGAACCCAATGAATAATTTTTTTAATGTTGTTGATGATAATGATGAATGATGATGATGAGTGATGATAATGATGATGATGACGATGATGATGATGATGAGGATGATGATGATGTTGATTATGATGATGAAGGAGATAATGATGATGATAATGATGATGATGATGATGATGATGATGATGATGATGTTGATTATGATGATGAAGGAGATAATGTTGATGATAATGATGATGATGATGACGATGATGATGATGATGATGATGATGATGATGATGATGTTGATTATGATGATGAAGGAGATAATGATGATGATAATGATGATGACGATGACGATGATGATGATGATGATGATGATGATGTTGATTATGATGATGAAGGAGATAATGTTGATGATAATGATGAATGATGATGATGAGTGATGATAATGATGATGATGATGATGATGATGATGATGATGATGATGTTGATTATGATGATGAAGGAGATAATGATGATGATAATGATGATTAAAATGAGGTATACAAAAGTTGTAAGTGGCATTTTTTAAAACAGTTTCTTTTCAATGGTGCTTTATTCTTGATTTCTTTCAACAGGGTAGTATCATTCAGTTCCACTGAAAGCCAGTGGACCTGCTTTTCACGAAAGCCCTGCCTAATACAGTCACAGTATAAAAACATAAATATAATAATACAATCGTACAAACATGTGAAATATCAAGTTAAACATATATCTATTAAAAATAACACTATTTGAATTATACGATATTTATTATCAATTATTAAAAAAGAAAAGAAAATACTAAATTATTACACTAAAACAAGACCACACCTATAAACAAAAACAAAAAGAAATACTAAAATAATTACAGAAGGAATAGAGTAGAGTAGGCCTATTGCACTTTTGAAAGTTATCGATATAATTTTGCAATTACATTAATTTTTTTTATTAAATATTTATAAAATAAAAAAAATTATTAAAAAAACACTCCTCAAAACCAAGGATGTTTTATTTGCTCTAGGTATTCGCTTCTCTTTGTCGGCATAGAAATGATTCGCGTGAGCATACTAATCAAGTAATTATTTCGGAGAAGGTGAGTCTGATCTGACGGAAAAGCTTATTAATATGCTGTAGCCGAGAACCATGAGAAAGCACGCAAGCCTCGTGGGGCACATTGGCTTATAGCTATAAGGGGTAAGGGGACAAATCCCCCATCCCCATTAGATGACGAGAAAGGAAAGGAGAATAGAGGGAAACGGGAGAACGAGAAAGGAATATGAAACGATGACGCAAGGACCCACTCTCACCCTCCCCCTTAAAAACTGCCTCGTTAATTTGCATTTCATCCATCGCATAAGACCCCCTCCATGATGCTGGTACGCCCTCAATGTTTGGACTCTGGCTATGCCACTGTGAGGCATAATTACCGTTACTGTACCCTCGTTCATTATTGATGTAGTATAGAACGAAACAGAATATTGACGGCACAAACATGATATCGGTGAATGTGACGTATATTTGGAAAATGTTTTTAATTTTGAAAGCATAATATTGATCTCTATCCTGTCAGGATAATGATGTTGATATTGTAAATGATTATGTTAGGCTTATCATCAAACATGTTGGATGGTCAAGTCATGTATCCCCTTCTGTCTCTAGAAAATGGCAAAGAGTCATTTTGTAGGTCTATTTGATGATAATGGGATGATTAGTCCACCAGCTTATGTAACAAATTACACCTTTTTCCCCTTCTTTTATTTGTTCTTTGTTTCACATTCTTCCCCTTTTCTTTTGCCCTACGTTATTTCACTCTAATTGTCAAAGTTCTTGCAATTTCCCTGTAAATAAGACATCCTGTTATAATTTCTTGTATTATGGGGTCAGTTTTTTGTAATTATGAGCGCACATTGTCATCTTAGTTCTTAAAATGAAACAAGAAATACACCAGTCCCGCTGTGTCATATAAAATTATGTTAATAATAGAATTTAAAATAATATTCCCATACCAGGAGTTATTTCAACAACAACAAAAAAATCTTCAAAATTGTAAGAGGTATATACCAATTATAAACAATCCTATATTGAATAGAATTTGAATTTGTTATGCCTGCAACTATTTTTCCTCTTGACTTTTACACAATATCTCTCTCCAGGGAACGGTACTATTATTCGTAACTGTCATGGTTTTGTATAAAATTCTTTTATTGTCGCAATTGTTATTATTGATTCGTACTATTCCGGAATCAAATTACAGAAGAACATAATTTCTTTTTTTACATTTGTTAGATATGCAGAGGTTTTCAATTGTAAGAATGGCTCACCATTTTCAAACACAAAGTAATTGCTTTGAGGCCGTACTTGTTCATCATTATTGTGTTGATAATTAAATCATCATGTACGATCCGGTTATTGTCGTATAAGTGTATTATTTATTTATATTATTCCACTAGCAATTACAGACGGAACTTAATTTCCATTTGGAGATGTTTATTAAACCTTTGCTTTTAGCGTGGCCCATCAGGTTCAAACACAAATTAGATTGTCTTGAAGTTGTTAGAACCTGTTCATTTTGAATTGTTCAGAATTGCATGATTGATCTTAAAAGAAAGGTTGGTGCCTTAAAAAAAGGGGTGGGTTCACATTGACAGTCCATCGCTACGATCATGAAATGATAAAAGTGGCTTTCAATCCTGTATGCATGTAGGAGACGTGTCCGTCTTGCCGTGGCGCTCCTAATGCACCATGACAAAATTCCCCGCTTAAACCGAGCGGCCAATTTGTAGCATATCGTTCATTTCCACCTGGGTCATGTGGGTGGAGATCGAGTAGCAAATGCGGATTAATCATTAGTGCCTTGCCAAATGATATAAGCATCAGGAATGGATTCGAACCCCAAACCTCTCGAATGAAAGCCAAGTGAATGAACCACTATACATGTACCTCTACCATGATACAACAAGAGCATCGTGAAACTTGTCGCCATCTTGTAGAATGAACCTCCGATCAATATCACAACACCATAGGCATACAAAACTTACCAGACAGTTAAACCAGCTCCTTGTAAACACCAACTTCTTAAATTGTGGTCGTACCAACCAACAATGGGAAATTACATCCGAAATTAAAATCCCGAAGAAGGAAATGGTAAAAGATGGCCGCTTTTTTGGTGGAAAATACTCCTTCAGAACAAACTTAAGGGTGGACTTGGAGACTTGCTTCCACCTCCTACATACAACATAACATTGTCTCCATTTGAGAGCCTGGTAGCCTGCGAGTCGAGATCGATTTCGGTACGTCCCTGTCTTTTATCTAGTTATTGATTGCTTAGAATGTTTGGTACTCAAAATAGTGACCAAACCAAAGTGACTGTGGTTAACGTTTACATGAGTGAGGAATGTAATATTAAATAGCGCGTGATACATTACATAACCTTCAAGTTTTCCTCAAATTTAGTTACGATTGGGGGAGATCCGGGCGACGGGTGAGGCAATGAAATATTTTTTTTTTGTACTGAACTTATTCGATCTACTCCAACAGCTGTTTTATAATTTATCCTGATAATGAGAAGTTTTCGAAATTTGTGGGACTTTGGCCTTATTCATTTATTCATGACTTGGAAGAGGAAGAGGAAGAAGAAAGGGAAGAAGAAGAAGAAGCAGAAGAAGGAGAAGAAGAAGAAGAAGAAGAAGAAGAAGAAGAAGAAGAAGAAGAAGAAGAAGAAGAAGAAGAAGAAGAAGAAGAAGTAGAAGAAGAAGAAGAAGAAAAGGACAAAAAGCAGAAGAAGGAGAAGAAGAAGAAGAAGAAAAGGACAAAAAGCAGAAGAAGGAGAAGAAGAAGAAGAAGAAGAAGAAGAAGAAGAAGAAGAAGAAGAAGAAGAAGAAGAAGAAGAAAAGGGAGAACAAGAACAAGAACAAAAAGAGTATCAGGAGAGGGAGAAGAACGAACCTAAGATCATAAAACCCAGCACGAACATGATGACATAAATCCTCATTAAGGGTAGAGAAAAGAAGAGGGAAAGGAGGAGAGAAAGGAAGGGAGAAAGGAGAAACTGAGTTCTTCTCATATTATGATATAGCATGAATAAGCTTCTCCAGGTGACTGCAGGTCGACAATAGAAAATCAGTAATACGAAATGTGATTTTTCTGTCAATGAGGGCGCTTCTCAAAAAACGTTGTAAAACAACCGATAGCGATAATATCATCAGTTCCATATCTTGAATAAATCAACTTTGTAATCTTGAAGGGGGATCCAGGGGCACAGGGGTTAGCCCTCCCTGGCCGAAAAAAGGGAGATAGAAGAAAGGAAAAAAGGATAGAAAGAAAGAATGGAAGAAAGAGATAAAGAAATAAATAAAGAAGAAACCTAATGCTTGTTGGACTTGTGCACCCCCCGTCAGAGAATCCAAAATCCACCACACTGTCTTTGTCACACAAAAATCAGATACATTCCTCTTTTCGTCATTATAAAATTTTGTTATGAATTTATTCCTTGATTCCATAATTAGTTTGAATCAACAATCATTTAGATATAAACATTTCTACATCAAAACTCAAAATGTGTTGTGTTTTGATCTAGCATAAATTACATTGTTGATGTGCATAGTCGCCCTCTGTAGACGCATGTTAAGATTGTTTGTCTTTGCGAACATCATCAGATATTATCAACCGTAAAAGAACCCTCAAACTTTCCTAAAACATTATTGCCCGTGCATTTGTGATTCATTTTATTTGTGATTAGTAAGTTTAAATAAAAGCATGATGTTTTGAACTCTCATTGCATGTACGCAGATAATGGTTTCTGTGGAACAATACGACCTATTCCAAATCCAACCTCGTGGGAGACAGTGAGCATGGGATCAATAAATAATACTTTTTACAATATTGAATTTCAGCGAGATGAATAATATGGTAAAAATCCAACAACAAAACAAAACAACAACAAAACAATAAAACAATCAATGATCTACTAAATCTCGTATATGTTCGTATCTCTATTTTAATATAATAGACTTGAAATTGCAAAGTCACAATATATTAATAGTATACTGATAAGCAACAATGATATTGAGCAAAGGTAAGAAATTACGAGGTCAAACAACAAGACTTGAACTTTATATATACATACAAAAATATAATAAATAAAAAGATATATATACATATATCTTTTTATTTTTATTTTTATTTTTTTACGGGGGAGGGGGATGTTTTGTGTATTTATATGTAGATTTTTATTTTTTCGGTAGGTCATTTCGCTTAATCCAAATAGGCCTATTATTATTGCGTTTATGTCTGTTTCGTCATTGAACATCATTAGTTTAAATTTCTCATCGTTGTTGAGGTTTTGAAAGTCTGGTACTATATTGTTAAGTTTAGAGTATACTTTAAATCTGGGATCTTTAAGTGTGTACATTTTGTTAAGAAGTGTCTTTCATTCTCCATGTCAGTTTTACAAAGGGGGCATATCCTATCTATTAATGTTATTTTCTTGTACCGACCTTCCTCAACCATGATGTTACTATTACTTATTCTGATTTTCGTGTATTTAACTAGGCCTATATGTAATTTGTTAATATCAAGTTTAAAAAAAATAGTGTTCCAATTTGTATTTTGTTTCTAGGATTTTATGTTTTTAATTTTGTAGAATATTCAGTATTATTTTCATTTTATAGACTGACTTTCCAAGCTTTTATATACCTATCTTGTAATTTTTAAAGCTTTGCTTTCTTTAACCTATGGATAGAAAATGTATTATGGTTCGCCCGATGTGAGAGAAACCTAATTACTTTTTAAAAGGATTTCATGTGATTGCAATATTTGATGTTAATGATTTCGCCCACAACGTGAGCATGCTTTACTAAGCTTTTTTCGGAGGAAAATCATGTGATGCCAACAGCCAACAACATCTTTTAATGCTGTTAGTGCGAGGGGGAATCGTCCAGTTTCACATGTCATTCACCGATGAAGGCCAATGCCCCCCCCCCGCCCACACACACACACACACACACGCACACACACACACACACACACACGCACACCGCACACATACACATGCACCCTCACACACACACACACACACACACTTTTTCCCCATATTTTTTTTTAATTAGAGATTTCATTCAAAATAAATCATTACATAAAGAATCAATTTAAATAATTCCATACAAATACAAAACTTCATTTCGTTTCTTAACACTAATAAATTATTCACAAAACAGTGAGCAAAGAAGGAGAATGATAGAATGAAATCACTAGATTTTTCTAATAATAATAATAATAATAATATACTCAACTTAGTTATTACATGTACCATCATTCCTGAAAAATAACATAATACATATTTGTATATAATGCCCCTCCGTTAATATCCCCCGCCAACCCTCTACCCATTCTACTACTTAACCCCCCGCCCCGTAAACATCCATATTCACTATTCACACTCACAAGCTCGCACCTCACAAACATACACAGATTCACACGCGCACAACACTGGACACATCATATCTGTTCACATTCATATCCTAATTTTACTTTTAGTTCTTCCCACGTGTAGGTGCAAATTCAACTTACCTACCTTCACTGCTAAGTTTTTTTCTTCCTCTATAGAATTCACACATTTATTTCTATTCGAATTACCAGGTATTCCCATGAGTATATCCCCCCATTTCATATCACTTAATTCAGCCAAGCCGAAATATTGAATACTGAATTGCCATAACTGTTTAACTTTCGTGCAGTTCAGAAATATATGTAAGTAAGACTCTGTCTCTTTATTACAGAATGGACAGTGATTGTCACCACAAACCCAAACCTCATCAAATTTTCCTTTGTGTATATGGCTCCATGTAAAAGCCTAAACTGAAATTCCCTTTGTTTTCTGATAAGAGCTGTGCCCCTTGCTCGGACAAAAAATGAACATATTTCTTCTTTTTTTTAAAGTTAAAATTGCTGTGACCATCCTTTACTGATAAATTATATGATTCACGTAAACTGTTGATAAAACAGTTATAAATAGTTTTAGATTTAACTACCTGGAAAGCAATATTCATGTTTATATTAAAGTCTACAAAATCATTTTTTTTTAAATTTAACCGAAGGGGTAGCATCCCTCCAACTAGTTGGTAGGCATGAGCAATATCCATTATCTGGAGCAATTGATTTGCATTAATCCCAAGATTTTGAAAATAAGCCAAGGGCTTCATATGTCCATTATCGAAAATTTGATTTACACACACACACGTGCACACACACATGCACGCACAAGGCAGTGACCCTTAATCTTATCTTCTCTCATAATTATCACAGGGTGTGGTTTTTATACCAAACATCGTACTTAGCCTGCCTTTTATCTCGTTCACCTAAAAACCACCGGCCAATTAAAGAATATATAAGGTTCTCAAGGGTTATCATGTTCCAATTTGGGAGCTGGTACTGAGTAACTCTAACTGATATAAGGATTACAGATAGCTTACCATTATCAGACTCTAAACCTCCATACGGTAACGAATCTTGACAAGGTTACGTCAAAGAGAGATGCTTGGAATCATATAATTAAACCCTATATAATAATTAAGAATATGAAAGGAAGTGAAAGAATAACGGTTGAATAGCTTAAAGATAAAGACCAGTTCTGGTCATGCGATTGCATTGTGAAAGACACGTTGTGGAATTGATCAGAAAAGGTTGATCATCTAGCATATAAGTATTGGTGTGTACTGCAAGGTTCTGGAATCATCAAAATGATAAGAAATTTGGCCCAGTCTTGGTAAAGTTACAAGCACTGTACACAGAAAGATGTATATGGGACTACGCGACCACGTGCGCGATATCTATTTGGTCCCAATAGATATAATAATTTACCAAATATATCAACTAGTAGGCGGTTTCCCGACTTTCCCGGCAAAATTTGTACTAGTCAAAACATATTCTTTCACATGATTGGTAATGAGAGCTTCCATTTCATTATTTTGAGAGAGGGGCGTTTCCAAAACTGGTCTTTACCTTTAAAATTTCGAAATTCCCTATTACTGCCCCCTCCTCGCAATGATTTATTTCCAAAAGTTGGTAACAATATCTTCGCCGGTAAACGAGCCCGGGTCCCTGGCTTAGAACGCAATCGTTTAAGTCACTAGGGCACGGCAAGTGGTTTCGACAACACCAGGGGGTGTTTCACAAAGACTAAGATCGACTTTAAGTTGGACTTAAGTATGGCGGGCCATTCATGCCATTGGTTGCTATCACCATTGGTCTCTAAATTATAATCTTTAGATAATATTTTTTCCTTTAATAATGAACTATCAAAAAATGTAAACTCTGTAGATTTGAGACCACGATTTGTACGTCCCTTGAAAGACAAATGCCATTAAATGGTAAGAGCAAACAGTGGCATGAACGGCCTGTCATACTTAAGTCCAACTTAAAGTCAATCTTAGTCTTTGTGAAACACCCCCCAGATTCAATAGACCGGTTAACTAACATATTCAAATTGTATGCATACTTTTTAAACGAATGTTGTTCTTGACATCTTCAAAGCTTGTCCGAGGCTTGCCCAACATAGCAACAAGTAATGTACGCAGACTGGATTCCAAGTATTGTAGTTCATTCATTAATAACAGGATAATGGAATAAACTCGTCACTAGTTCCCCAGGAAAGAAACATCCATAAATTTGAATATGTTAGTAGGCCGGTCTATTGCCCACCAGATTGACAAACCTTCAACATTTTAACCTTTCTCTCTTACATCACAGTCTTTTAAAGTCAAAACTAAAACAAAATTAGCAAAATACGTTCCTTACTTTGTACATTTATTTCAATACATTAAATGATTGCTGGAACATTTGAAACATGCATCCCGATATATAAATAATCTTTAAAAGATTACATAACAGTGGATATTTAGATATATACAACATGTACAACTAATGCTTTTGCTAGGCATTGATATTCTAAATATGGTGAATTAACATACAAACATAGTTTAACATCTTCAAAGAGAAAATTTTACATTAATACAACAATTTTTGTTTAATGTTATTTATTTCAAACGAAGAAATGACACCAAATGCCTTTTTTACTCGAAATAAAGAATCAAAAGGTGATATGTACACGATTTTCTAGCAGTATTCTGGCTTTGGGTTTATTTGCTTTAGACAAACATGTACTTTTATATTTTAATTATAAACTTTAGACAACAGTTTTAGAATGGCCTGTATGAATCCATTATTGTGATATATCTGGTACATTAATTTGTTTTTATAAAAGATGTCAAGATTAAACTTTATTATTTTTCAACAGAAAGAATTATGAGCTTTTAAATAATTTTCTGCATAAGATAATTAAACTTTAATTCAAAAAGATAATTATTATTTGAATAAAAACATCTAGGCGTATTAACCATCAATTAGGCGTTCATATTAACCAAAAAAATGCAGTGAAAGAGTTTTACTGAGTGTCTGATTAACGTCACTTTGGTAGATATATTGAAGAACCGGAGAATTCACTTTAAAATCTACCTCAAGTTTGGTAAACCAGTGGCGGATCCAGGGGCCGGGCCCTCCCTAGAAAAAAACTGGTAAAAACACCCTTTTTGAGAAAAAAGAAGATGGGCCCCTGGCGCCCAAGGAGGGGGCGGTGAACAAAAATCACCCTTCCGTAGGGAAATTTTTTTCGGGTGCCAAAAAAATATATATGGTAACTAGCCCCCACGGAGCGAAAAATCGACCGGCACGATTTTCAAATTTTCGCACGAAGTGGGCCCCTTTTTAGGCCCCCTCCCTTGCCGCCGGCTGGATCCGCCCCTGTGGTAAACTGTGCACTTTATAGGTGTGTTAAGGAAGTCGTCTAGATTATGTTGGAGCCGTAGATGAGAAATGTCTTATCTCAATCATAGTAGGTCGATTATCTAGGTTATTACATATATAGCCTATATATAGAGAGAGAGAGAGAGAGTGAGATGATATTAAATTACCATCTTTATCATCATTATAGGAGCAGAAATGTAATCATATTACAGTACCGCTCGGATAAATAACAATTTAATCAAATGTTGGGCATATCTGGTTGAAGAATAGTGAAGCAAAACTCAAATGTGTAAAACTTAAATTACATTGCAGTTTAGGCCTTCAATAACCTTCACTATACAGAAAAAGGGTACACGAAAATATACATCACTGCTCATCAGCTCATAGGCATTTGCAAGACAAATGCGCACATTTTTTTGTTTCTAGACAAAGTTCACTACAGTCCATGCGATTTTTTCGCTGATGTCTCTTTGGGAGTTCGTTCGGTGAGAATAACATCGTAAGGCACTGGATTCCTGGTCAGCCCACCATGTGACTTGAGGGACAGCGAATCAGGACCGCTGGCTCCAGATAAGTTGTAGGTATGAATGAGATGTGTGAGGAAGATGTATCGTTCTGCTCGTGCCATTTGGTCACCGATACACGTTCGTCGACCTGCGATGGAAATAGAATGATGCCAAAACAAATTAATTTATGTATCTGGAATGTAAAAGGCACGGTGGAGCAGTTTTTCTTTCCTTTAACGACAACTGTAACTCAAACATCTACTGCTACTACATTGTAGCTTTACAGTACGATTTGTTTGTGGGCCTATCGGAAAATGTTTTGGTGTCAACTCATGTTATCTCAAACTCTATGAGAGGAGTTGATTCGAATAAATTATTAATAAAATAAAAGATTTGTTAAATAACTTTTAAAAGATTTTAAGTAGATGATAGAGCAATGCAATGTCGTTAATCAAGAGACATGAGTGATTCGTAGCAAAAATCATGACTGACACTGTCTTGTTTGCGATCTCTCGTACCTGGAAAGTTCCAGGTAGGACACGAGTTTCGCTGCGTGCAAGATTAGTACACATGTTAAGTGATAATTCCACCAAGTCCGGTGTATGCGAACTATGACGCAATGCACATAGAACCTGTCGAGGGCATGGACAATACTTCTTCAGTCGTACCAACGAGACTGGCCCTAGACCGACAACAGATCGAACAAAACCTTCCATTACCCCCCGAACGGTCGAGAATCGATCGGTGTGGAGTCGGTGTGGGGTCGGTATGGGGTCGTTTTGACTGTATGACTGGGGTATATATTATGTGTTTTATAACGTACCGACTCCGAATTGAGCGCTGACCCTTTCAATCAGATCGGTGCGGAGATTGCCGTCCTCGTCGAGAAACCTGGATGGTCTGAATTCCTCTGGCTCCGGAAACATCTTGGGGTCTCTCAGGACAGCCAGAATGTTTGACACTATGACGGTTCCCTTGGGAATGAAGAATCCTTTGAATTCGGTGTCTCTAACGGCGGCGTGGGGTACAGCTAGATGGAGAAGTGCGGGAAAAGTTACAGTTTAGTTAGGTCAATGACCAAGAAATATCATAAATAACTTAAAGGTGTCATGATCTAGTAGATGCGTCATCAGATTGTTGCGGATGAAATGAGACTGATATACGCCACAACTAAGCTAAGAGTAGTAAAGAGGTACGAGGTATAAATTAATTTCTTGAATGCTTTCAGCCATTAATAGGGCATGTGGGCAGCGGGCTAAAACCTGGGGATTATCCTCTGAGATGGATATGTTTGCGATATAAATAATGTAGCTATTATCATCTAAATATACCATTTATGCTTATACGTTTCTCATTTTGACTCCACAGTCAGTTGGCTTCTTACTTAATAAATCATCATAATGATGACACATTGATGAGAGATAGTAAAACAGATTAAAACAAAGACCCCTCAAGCCCCTCTCCCCCCCCCCCTCCCCCATCAAAAAAAAATGCTTGAATGCTATTATTTGAAAACAATATACAGTCAAACCTGTCTATTAAGGCCACCCAAAGGAAACAAAGAAAGTGACTACTTTTGACAGGTGGCCTTTCTAGACAGGTTCTACAACACTCATTTTTCTCTAGAAGGATGCGAAATGCATGGCCACTACAGACATGAGGTGTTTATGTAGAGGTGGCCACTAAGATACATTGCATATGATTTATGTTTGACTTGCTTTTGTTATAAAGAGGCTTACTCTCTATGTTCTACTCTGAAGTTTTCCAGAATCCTTTCACAAAACTCACCGAAGGGTCCTCCCACTGCACAGCGCATACCCTCAACCAAGAAGGCTTCCGTGTATGGTAGATTCTTCCTGTCAGACAGTGTGGGCAGACGGTCTCTACCAACCACACGGTCAAGTTCTTCCTGGACTCGCAGCTGCTCCTTTTCAAACTTCGCAGCAAAAAGTAACAACCACTGGGTAGAATTACCTGGGGATTTTTGAAGAGAATTGATATTAATAATGATAATAATAATAATCACAATGATGATGATAATGAGGAGAAAATTCTTCTTCTTATTATTATTATCATCATTCTTATTATTATTATTATTATTGTCATCATTGTGATTATTATTATTATCATTATTATTATAGAAGAAGACAAAGGAGAAGAAGAAAAAGAAGAAGAAGAAGAATGATAATAATACTACTAATGATGATGATAATTATAACATTAGTAATAATAATAATAAAAAACTACTACTAATATAATGATAATGATGATAATGATGATGATGATGATGATGATAATGACGATAGATGTACTAATAATAATACAAATTAACTGGCATTAACGGTAAAAGCTCTTGTAACCATCGCAAAGACTTTTGAGAAATCAACCTAAAGATAAAGCCTTGTCCATCACCGCATGCAATTTGCGAACATTACAATGACGTCTTACGTAATCCTAACACGATTTCTGGGGAATATACATAAAGGTTTTGAAATTGCCCTTGAGTAGATTTCTCGGGAGTATTTTCGAACGTGTTTTCTTTTTCAGACATACACATTTGTTTTTAGTAGTTAACAAGATTAGTGATATAATTTAAAGTATCATATGTAAGTTTCACGATGAAAGACGATATTTTATTCTAGTAGAAGACAGTGTAAAAGGCAGTAATTTTTTTCTAATGAAAATTCGTTCTAATCTTATAGCCATTGATGCGTGGACAAAAAGGATGAGCCGTATGTAGGAAATAGCATCTACTCACTTGTTGTGTCTGTTCCAGCTGCGAACATATCAGCTATGAAATGAAGAAGCATCTTGTCACTGAAGCCTGTCTTGTCGCTATCGACACCCTCTTCTTTCTTCTTCTTAATCTCATGTAGGAAGGCATCAATGAGGTCTCTTGTTTCCGATGAAACGTAAGTTCTTTTGTGACCTTCACGCTCATGGACGAACAATCCAGATTCGAGTTCCCTAGCCCGTTGGTCTAAGCCACTGTACCCACTGAATGGGAGGTACTTCATGAAGTTCAGGTAGTTCGTGACGCCCGCTACGTCGGAGAATTGGAATATTTCGTCCAGGGCGTGCAGGAACTGCTGGAATGTCCTCTCGGTGTAGGAGAAGCGATTTCCGAAGGTCATGGAGCTGATGATATTGCAGGCTGCCATGTCGATGTAGGGTTTCAGATTGAAGGCCATTTGCTTTTGTGAGTAAGCGTGGAGAAGGTGTTTCGATTCCCGCATCAGGTATTCTTCAAAGACACTGTCCGGTTTGCCGACTCCAAAGTGGCGGAAAGCTTTCATAGCAAAGCGTCTCTGCTCTTTCCAGTGATTATCATAGTAACACGTTGCGACCCCTGCGAAATGTGAGAGATGGTACATTCTGATATACTTAGATGGAAGGAGAATTTTTACTTTTTGAAGAGCAACATACGGGCTGAACAGATTTCCCCCTCCCCTCCCTCACAAAGTCTAATCAGCCAAAACATCCATCTTAAACAAGTCCTTCTCTTGAAGTCATTATCAAACAATAACGTTTGTAGCCTTCAAACTCGACAAATTAACTTTGACTGTATGTCTTTATGTATTATATTATTTTTATTCCGTAGCGTATATAACTGTAGATTATCATGTACTTTTAATTTTTTGGACTTTTTACATCATGTTGCCCTTAATTAAAAAATCTAGAGGTCAAAATGCCACCGTGCACAATAGTTAAGAGAAGGGGCGGAGGAGGGGGAAGTGGCATGGGATCGATGTAACAACAAATAAATCTCGACCAAGTAAAATAATAATAGTGGGTTCTTGTATAGCGCTCATGTCTGTCAGATTTGACACTCTTGGCGCTCCGCATAGATGTAATACGATGTATTTGGTAAGCCATCAAGACTTACATTAGAATCACATCTGAAATATTCTCAAACGTGCAATTAGATAAAAAGTACGGAATAAGGAAACGTCCTTCGGAAAAGATTATTTCAAAGATGTCAATTAACCGATTGAAATGCGTGAAGTGCAATGATGAGATATACAGGGGTAGCCCTAAGATGTTATATCCCCTCACCCCACCAACGTCTGGATAATTCACTGTTATTTGTTATTTTAAACACCTTGTCAAGTTCATTTGAATCTATGTTTAAATATTAAATTTAATGATTAATGCCGAGTCTAAATAAATGAACATGGAGAAAAGATGACGAAAATGTTAAATTAAAAATGCAGTGGCATCGAGTGGACCACGAGGTAGAGATGTTGTGGTCTAGTGGATGGGTCTCTGAACTGTGAACCACAAGGTAAGGGGTTCGAGTCCATGTCGCAACATTAATGTCATTTGACATTTGCCAAAATCCACCCAGGTGCTGTAAATTGGTACCTGGCAGGAATGAAGTCCTTAAAATGCTTGAGCACTGTTATGGCAGCCATGCTAAAGTCGAGTTTATAATACGAGGGGACCAACTTTATGATCGATTTTAAGGTTTGATGACCCCCAGGAGTTGCAATGTGCCACACATGAGCGCTATCAATACTCTAGTATTATTGTTATTATCATTATCATATGTGAAGATATCCATGATAACTCACCATGGCCTTTTGTGTAGACCTCAAACATGGTAATCCTGGGTCTGTCACTGAACGCATCATCCTTCCTGTGGAAAGCCTCCTTTATCGTCTCGTAGTCGTTGATGAACACGGCCAGATGACTTCCTAGACGACCACAGAACACGGAGCCGTACTGCTTCGACATGTCCCACACGCTCTGCGCAGGGTTCTCCGGGTCCATGTAGGGCAGCATTCCCACTATCGGCCACCCCATAGGACCAGGGGGTAATTTACCTCGACGTCGGCGACGACCTCGTCCACCGATTCGTAAGGAAATCATGGCCAAAACCACGCTGATGAGCGCGAGGATGTACGTTGTGTGTCGCCTGTTTCCCATCAACCGAAGAAGAAATTGTAGGGTTGATTTTAAAGTCTTCGGGGACGCTGCCCCATATTTCTTCATGATGACATTCAACATTGTAAAATAATTTAAATTAAATAGAATATAAATCCGATAAAAATGGCTTTCACTATCTATAAACAGTGCTTACTTGTTCTGTAATTCGATCTATTACAAAGAGTCCGATAGAACTCAGAGACAATGCCTGTTGTGTGTCCGTCACTTATCCGGATTTTCTTTAATATACGTCTCTCATTGGTACTGAAGAAGTATATATATATGTGGATGTAATCTATGATATCTAAAAAACAACGGCATTATTTATTCAGTCCACCGGACAAGTGGACGAATTCCAAATGCGGTTTTAATTATTTGTGCTAACGCCCATTGATAACTAAGTTATTTTTAGTTCTGATAAGAAAAGTGTTTATAGTGTGGCCTAAATAGGGACACAGGCTAGATTATCTGCGATGATGGAGTTGTCATATATTAAACTTATTTTAAGGACTGGACAGTGATAAGGATCACGGATTTGGACACTAAAAATAGTAGTAATCAACTTAAGTTTACGTAATAGCCTTTACATAAAACTTAAGACTATCTGCTTTATTTGTAAAGAAGGGAGACATCCTCAAGAACAAATTTTGTTTTGACAATGGTTTTGACAGCTGCTCCTTTCTGAAAACTGTAGTCGTAAATATAAAGACACTAAATGTTATTAACGCAAGTATTGCTCTTCATGGTGGGGTGTCCAAAGTTCATAGAGATTTAAAAAATAATGAGGATGTGATATTCAATCCATGACTTCTAATATTCATATTATTTCGAATCAATTACTACCAAATGAACAGCGAAATTCTAGACTACAAATGGTGCGACTAGAAAATAAATCGTCAAAAGAATTCCGGCGATATCGCGATCTCAACATTCGACTTCGGATCCTCGTTTGCTAGAACTGAATTAGAAAACAGTCATGAAAACAACGAGTCCTTGATTAACGAGAGTTTACAGCTGATTTATCCAAAGAGCTATCCACCAAAGTTAAGATAAGTGCATGAAACGGAAGGCAAAATATCATACAATCATATAATGTAGTTGTTAAAGCTTCTACCAACATTAAATTTTGTGGGCAAGCTTTCGTCCACTCCTGTGGACTTTCTCAAGCTAAGTGGTCAGTCCAGGGGCGGATCCAGCCGGCGGCAAGGGAGGGGGCCAGAGAGGGGGCCCAATTCGTGAGAAAAAAATTAGCGGCGACTCAGCCAGCCGGTGAATAAGTGGGGGGGGAGGGGGTAGTGAGCACTTTTTCTTTTTTTTGCCCAATTCGTGAAAAAATATTTAGCGGCGACTCAGCCAGCCGGTGAATAAGCGGGGGCGGGGGCGAAATATTTTTTCCCAAACAGGTTTGCCAGTACTAATATTTCCGGTCATCTGATTGGCTGATATGTGACGTCATTAGCAATGACGTAACCGTTAGTGTAAGTGATAGGGTTATAGAAATCATGCATAATCACTTTTCATCAACCCATCGTTGGCTCAATCGGTAAGGTCAGCGTAATACAATCGTGGAGTTGTGAGAAATTTTCTGTCCTATTTTTGCCTTTATAAATAGTGAGGCAAAGCAAAAAAAAATCAAAGTCTAATTGTTTGTGACCTCTTTCCAAGCTGCTAATGACGAAGAACATATCAGCCAATCAGAAGAACGGAAACAAATTGCAAACCTGTTTGGGAATAAAAATTTCGCGGGCGGAGGGGGTAGTGAGCACTTTTTTTTTTGCTCAACGAGGGGGATAGTGCTATTTTATATTTTTACTCAACATCAACCCCCCTCCCCCCTTGAGCACCAGGAGGGGCCCGTCTTCTTTTTTAACAAAAAAGGGTGTTTTTACCTGTTTTTGCCAGGAAGGGGCGGGCTCCCGCCCCCTGGACCCGCCACTGGGTCAGTCTCACGTTTTGTCTTAGCTGCCTGGTGTTTTGCGATCACTGGACCAAAGATAGGTAAATAGATACTCACAATTGTAATGACGTCTTCTCTCGAAATGAAGATTTTCAGACCTATGTCGGTATGTTCATATATTTTTTGGAACGGACGCAAAACGCTGCAAAACTGATGATCTTTCCTTAATATTTTCATAATTTCTCACCCAATTTCAAAGAAAATTTCGTTTCTGAGAAATGTTAAGATCCTTTTGTTCTTGGGTGGTATCAGATTCTCGAAATCTTTCCGACTTGCTGTAGATATGGAACTGTGCGTGAACTTATATCACGCGCGAACTATGGTTAGATTAACATACTTGAAACCAAAAGAGGATCGCGTATCGTGTCTTGTTTTTTTAATGGGGGGTGGTATAATAGAAAATAAACTATTCTATATTTTATTGCCTTATTTCACTTTATAAAAACATGTCTGAAACTTGTCAAAAATCCTTTCTATGCTTCACTTTATTTTATCTTCTTAATACCGTTTTCTTTTTTTATTATCTGTAACATGATAGCAAATACTGTCGAAAAAAAATCAATCTCGGGCAATTTCAGTAGCCTTGTGTGTCACCTGTTGGAATGTGAGAGCTTGATAATGACGTATTACGTACCCAAAATTATATCTATGGGACGTACAACAGGGTATTGAAATTGCCTTTGAGTTGATTTTTCGAAAATATTTACGATCGTGTTTCGTAAACTATTATGTTTTTTTCCATTTAACTTTGTCAGAAAACTGCAATTTACAGCCTGAGAAGTACTTCGTATTAAATTTTTTTTTCATTAGAATTTATCCATTTTAGTTAACATGCTCTAAAATTCCATATTAACAGGATCGCAAAAACTTTCAAGATATCTACTCCAAGGCAATGTCAATACCATGTTGTATATCTCGTAGTAATGAACTTCGGATTACGTAATACGTCATTGCGATTATCGCACATTTCAAAAGGTGATGGACAATGCTATTGGTTGATTTCTCGAAAGTCTTTGCAATCGTGATTTTGCTGTCTATGTTTAATATCACATGACGAAACGTTCTCCATTTAAAGTTCCACAGATTTAACCCAATAGCTATATCAGATTAAAATTTCACATTAATATCTTAGAATTCGTCATGACTCAGATCCTTGCCGACGCACGAAACATCACAAACAGACGAATGACGTGACTCGTGGTCTCTGAGATACTGCTGCAGGATTCCCGGATTATCAAACAAAATATCTCACAAAAATATTTAAAAAATAAAAACAATTGGTCTAATCATTTCACTTATCATTTCGCATTTGCTCCATCTTTTCCCCTTTCAATACTGTGCTATCTTGTTTCCCTTCGCTGTCTCTCTCTCTCTCTCTCTCTCTCTCTCTTCACTTGTTTTCTTTTTTCGGGGGGGGGGAGCGGGAGCGTTATTACCTACTAGGCATAAATTTCACCAAATTTGATGATACACATTCTTATCTTGGGCACTTTTATCAAATCGTTTTACGCGTGTCTTTTCATATCTTCTGTGGATCATTCAGTATTCATACTGCGAAATATCTCCTCTCGTATCTTTTTTACATTTATCACGCAGTACGTATTCCCTTTTATAGTCCGCACATAAGTTATCATTGCTATATACTCACAGAATGCTTATTTCAAAGAGGTACAAGAACATGAAAAAAATGGAAGCTGAATCCATTATTTTTATTTGAAACAATCTTTTATTAAGGCATTTTACACAAGAGAACTGTAAAAAGAAGTTGTATCAATCGTGGCCTAGTGGATACGTCGCCGGACAGTGGATCGCATCGTTCGCGGTCTAAGAGTCCCACCGCGGCACTAATGTCCTTTGGCAAGACATTAATCTACATTTGCCACTCTCCACCCAGGTGTTAAATGGGTACCCGGTAGGATGCAAACCTTAATTTTGTTGGATTGGCATGTGCGCGCTCGTAAAATGGCGCCTCACAAGGGAGCGGCAGGCGCGGATCCGGGGGGGGGGGCCTTGCCCCGCCCCCCAAAAAGAGAAACAGAGAGAGAGAGAGAGAGAGAGAGAGAGAGAGAAGGAAAAGAAGGGAAATGGAAAGAGGATAGAAAGGGAAAGAAAGAAGAGGAAGCAGAAAAGAAAAGGGGGAAAGAACGAGATCGGGGGCCGAAAGGGCCTTGCCTTGCTGTCCAGGGCTTCCTCTCTCATTTAGTGGAGGTTATCCCCGTTGACCGATTTCTGGATACGCCAATGGACATTTTGACACTATGGAATCTACACCAGATCGCCACTGCCACTTTTTTTTCACTTTATGAGAATTGGCTTTGGTAATGATGGAAATTTGGTCCCCTTTTTTTCTCTCTCTCTTATCAAATTTAGGATTTACACTCCCCAATGAATGGCAATGTTTACTACTTATAATAAAACAACTTTTGTGCGAACTAGTCCATCTATGAGGTATTGTGCAATGCCTGTTTCACACAATCAAATTTTCCTTTTTTTTCCTGGAGGTTTGTGTCTTGTGAAGGCATACAGTATAAATATATATTCAGTCTATTTAATGTTAGTTGGGGTAGAGATTCAGTAGACAGCTACTTTTGAAAATTTCAGAGAACCCAAAGGCAATAGTTCAATACTGTTCCATCCGATCTCTCCTCATGAACAATTCATAAGGTGATATCTGGCAACTGAAGGTCGATCGGCCTTCGTTCGGCTCGCAGTTTGTAGGGAAATGGCGACCGACTTAAGCCGAAGTGTGAGTCAAGACTAACCGAATCTGGACCGTCCGGTGCGCTAAATTTGAATTGGTGAACAAGGTGACTGTAGAAGATGAAGCGCTCACTCTGCGCCAGCTGCTCACCGGGACATGCTCGTCGGCCTGTAGGAAATGGGAGAGTGGAGGGGGAAATGTTAAGTCATCTAGTAAAATGTGTATCTTTTCAGTCATTTTTGCCATCGACGCGATCGCGAAGACTTTCGAAAAATCAAACTAAGGCAATTTCAGTATCCTGGCTTATCGCCTCTCCAAATGTCCGAACATTACAATGACGTCTTGCGTATAAACCCGAACATGATTTTTATGGGGTAGGCCTATAGAATAGGGTATTGAGATTGCCATTGAAAATGATTTCTCGAAAGTATATGCGATCGTGCTCATTGCTGTACTTCTGCATTACCAGGAACCCCATAATCATGTCTTCTCTTTTGGGGTGGATGGGGGGCTTGTACTTATGTATTCAGAACTGAATATTTAAAAAATAAAAAAATCTTTTTCAAAAGAAGGAGTTGAATGTGAAAAAGTTAAATGATTTAGTTGTTCATTTAACGGAATAAAAATGTAATCAAAAATGAAAATAATATAGACATATGGACAGACAGGGCTACTTTACTAACTATTAAGATGAATGAGTGAATAAGAGATAGTGAGACAAAGAAAGAGATAAAGAAAAAGTTATTTACCTATTCCAAATTGACTGCTAACCCTGTCTACCATGTTCTTGATGAGAGTCCCGTCATCGTCAAAGAAACGGCAAGGGTTAAAGACCTCGGGATCGACGCCAAACACCTCCGGATCGTAGAGGAGAGCGTAGTGGTTGGCGATCATGATGGTTCCTTTGGGAACATCGTAACCTCTGAAAGTCGTATCAGCGACCGCCGCGTGAGGAACACCTGGGGATAGATGAAAAGATTAATTATAAATTATAAAACGATCGGAAAGACCTTCGAAAAATGAGCCAAGGATAATTTCAGTAGCCTTGTCCTTCACATATTGAAATGTACGAATGTTACAAGGACGCATCGCGCAATCCGAATATTATCTATGGGATATTCAAAAGGGTATTGAAATTGCCACTGAGTTGATTTTTAGAAAGTCTTTGCGATCGTATTATAAATGGAAAGATTAATGACGGAGTTTGGGATTAATTTGAGTTGTGAAATAAGAAAAAATATAGAATATGTGTAAGGGTCGAAAAGAGAGAAAGGAGCAAGAAAGAAGATAAAGATCCAGAGAGAGAGGGGGGATCAAAACATATACATATGTATAGAGAGAGAGAGAGAGAGAGAGAGGGCGGGAGGGGAGAGAGGGGGAGGGAAGGACAGGAGGATATTATAGGAAATAGGGGGAAAGGATATATAGTAAGGTGAAAGGAGAAAGGGAGACACACACACACACTAATAGAGGGGTGGGGAGAAAGAAAAATAAAGGAAGGGAGAGAGAGAGGGAGTGAGGGAGAGAGGGGGCAGAGAAAGACGTGAGAAGATTGAATTAAATCAGGGAGATGATCTCCCTGATCTAGATCTACAACTCCAACTCTTTGTAATGCAATATAAAACATTAGAACCAAGACATAATGGTTTAACAAAATCTAGTTAGATTTTCAGTGATTTTGCATTTTTAGGCAATCGCTTGTGTAATGATTATGCCTTTGATGGCACTTACCGAAGGGACCCCCGGCAGAGCATCGGAGACTTTCGGCTAACATCGCAACGACGAAGGGTAAGGTCGGTCGATCGGATTGCCTTGGGAAGCGATGTCTTCCAACGACCCTGTCCAATTCTTCTTGGACCCTTCTTTGATACTGGAAAGATAATGACAAGAAATGCTCTGGTTTCATGATACTGGACCGACAATAACTGATAACAGAATGCATCTAAAACATATTTTATCATTGTAATTATTTATTACTAGTAGTAGGCCTAGTGGTAGTAGTAGTAGTAGTAGTAGTAGTAGTAGTAGTAGTAGTAGTACAGTCAAACCTGCTTTAGTGACCACCTGTCTACAAAGACCACATTTTTGGTTTCCCTTGAAAATGGTTTCTCATTGAAACATGTACTAAAGGAACCTGTCTACAAAGACCACCTGTCTACAAAGGCCACTTTTTGTGTTTCCCTTGGGCGGTCTCTATGGACAGGTTTGACTGTAGTAGTAGTAGTAGTAGTAGTAGTAGTAGTAGTAGTAGTAGTAGTAGTAGTAGTAGTAGTAGTAGTAGTCCTACGACTACTAGTTGTAGTAGTAGTAGTCGTAATAGTAGTAGCTACTGCTATTACGACTTCTACTACTACTACTACTACTACTACTACTACTACTACTACTACTACTACTACTATCATTAGTTTTTTGTTGTTGTTGGTGTTGTTGTGAGAACGTGAACGCAATAGAGACTTCTGAGAACGTGCTATCATTGTTGATTTTTTTGCGCTTTGTTCACATTACACATTTAAAAAAAACAGAAAACTAAAATCAGGAGAATTGTTTTTTTGATAAAGTAGTTATCAACGTTTAAACATTTATAATTATTAAGAAGGATTGCTTGATTATACGATTAGTTTGGAATCACCTGCAGATTTGTATATACGCCATCGAATAATATGGTAATAGTAAGTCATGTATTCTTGATCTAGTCGAACAACACCAGTACTATCAACTTCCATTTTTAAAAGTTATACATCTCATAAGATTGTAATACATTTACATTTTCTATAATTACACAAAACCATGCTGTTAATAGGCCGGGTAGGTCACTTGTTATAGTTAACATCAACGCTGAAGATCTTTGTTGTTTTTTTCTCTTTCTTTCGTTTTGGTGATTATCTAAGTTTACAATAATCATTAACGAGATGCGATTATTTGTTGTGCAGTGTCAGCAATAAAATGGGTCATAACACCACCGTGTAGTCATGGCAGAGCGGTTATCAAAAAAGAGCATCAATCAACACGATATATAAACGTTAACAATAATTGTTTGCTTCTAGAATTTCTCAGTTTCTTTGTGTACTCTGACCGTTAAATGATTAGGAGATTACCATTATCTTAAGGACATTGCATAGAGGATTTTCCATCATCCTGTTTGAATTGTAACTATTTAAGGCAATTTTAGGTTAAAATTAGATGACCCGTTGCTTATTTTAGGGGCTATTTTAAGGAGAATTGACCCTCGAGTAGATCTTGATATGATATGCGGACTAAAATAGATGTAGGAAATGGGAAATATTTATTTAATGGTTTTTAGTTTGGTGGGCTTGTTGCTTACAGTAATGCTTAACTATGTTGATTTATAAATACGTATCAGAACCATTGGTAATCTAGTTGCGAAACTTGTTCAAACGGATGTTTATCATAAAATAATATTAGCTATTTGGGCAGTCATAAGATTATAATCAGATGATTCAATTTTTGTAAATACAAATTATTAGATAAGATTAGCGGAAATTGGTATGAAAATACTGCAAGATTGCTTTCTTGATGGTTCTTTATGAAGAAAAAAATCACCCGTGTATCGGGCTCGGGTGATTACAGTTATCTTGTAACTGGGGAGGTCCAGGCTATTTCGTCCAATACGTCACAAACCACATGTAGGATTTTATTATATATCTGATCATTGTATATTACGTTAATAGCCATATACTAGAGCTTTTATATCAGACCAAAAATGAATTGAAAAGACACGTTTTTAAATGTCAATGTGCGTTCAGAATGCTAAGCCGGCTTGGTGCAGTAGAAAACTACAAATAACCGAGTACCTTGGACTTGCCAACTTTTTTTCCACTTAAGAATTCATCTCTCTCCGTTGGCATAATTTGCCTATCGTGAAGAAAGAAGTTTGTGGGTTTATTTTTTGTTAATTGATTTAATTATTTTGATTTTGGCGATTCCTTCCATTATATTCCACCTTCATTCAATTTCTTTTTTTGTTCATCCGCCACTTTTATCCATCTTAAGTCTTCTTAATTTTTCCCTTTTTCCCCCTTTATCTCCTGCCTTGATTATTTTCCTGAATTTGGATAAACTCCCTAGCTTTTATTTAATCGGGTCAAGAATAAGAGAGTGACACAATTAAATTAAAAAAATAACCAACAATTTGGATATGATAAGCTCTTCTGTAAGTTCTGTTGATAAAATTCTACTTTTTTTTTTCTATGACGACTTACCTTTGGGTATTTAATAGAGAAAAGCATCACCCAATACATGGCACACGCCGTTGTGTCGGTGCCTGCCGCAAAGATATCCCCAATCAGCGATGGCAAAAACTCCTCTTTGAAGGGCGAATTGGGAGCTTCCCCGCGTCCTTCCTTAGACTCATTCTCATGCACTTCTTTCAAAAAGAAGTCGATCATGTCCTTGCAGTCATTTGTGTTGAGTGTACGTTTATGTGCGTCTTTTTCGCGGATGAAGAGACCACGCTCCAAACTCCTGGCGAGAGCGCCTATCTTTTTGAAGGAGCTGAAAGGCACGTACTTCATGAAGTTGAAATAGTTTGTAGGTCCAGCTACATCTGCGATTTCGAAACACTTTTGTGAGTGAAAGGGGGGTAAAGAACCAGTAAGTGATAGATTGTGAATTAGATTGTTTTTTAAGCCACAAAAGTATTAAATTGACTACTAGACGTGAAACAGCATCTCACGTACATAATGAATCATTCAGAAGGGCACATGAATCATTCAGTAATCAAACAGTAAGTTTTGAGGCATGTTGAGCAATAATGGTGGAACAAACTATACTATTGGTTCAATACAAACATAGAATAGCCTGAAATCTGTTTCTCCGAATGATACGTACAGATAATACTCATCCTATGGAATTTGATATTATTCAGGGATGTTTAGCTTTAATTTATATGAATTACATTTTTCTTTGTAATTTTCAACATCACAGGGTGTACATATCTAGCTTGCAATGTCGAATGTCGATGACTAGTTTGTCTTTTTTACCACGGTTCTTGATAGCCTGTACTCTACCTCATCTCTTCCCTCCCGGAGCTCTTCGTTTTCTGTCACCTTCTCTTTTTCCCTCACTTTTCCTCTCTGTTCTACTTCATGCGACTCCTCTCTCTCTCTCTCTCTCTCTCATTTGTTCTTTTCTCTGTTTTTTCCCTCATACTCCTTCTCCGGGAGAGAAGGGGTGAATGTTCAGAGCACTTATAATTCATCTTTTTTCATGCATTCTCTGCATTGTTGAGATTCAATTTTTAATGCCAGTTTACAAGTCTACATGTCGGTTCTGTTACATGTATTTATATTATTGCTGTTATTATTATTGTTGTATGTTCTTTGTATCCTTGAATGTATTTATATATCGTCTATGTTGCTGTTTATGTATGTCACTCGCCAGTGGAGGACAAATTTCTGTATTTTTTAAATCAGACAATAAATTATCTTGAATCTTGAATCTTGAATGTTGATCGATGTGACATCTCCAGTCAATTTTGGGAACGGCAAGTTGATTGTTGTTGGTAGATTGTAAATTTGACAACCCTTTTATCCGTAAGTTGGGCTTGTTGAAAACCGTGGTTGGGAAATTTGATCGGAACTCATCCCTAGCTCCCGCGGAATGTGAAAGGTTCTAGCGACGTTCGGATACTATAAAGTGAACAAGGTAAACACGGTAGCAAAGACTTTCGAGAAACCAACTTTAGGGAAATGTCGATGTCCTTATGCATTTCCTTTAGAAATCAAGTTCATATTACGTAATGCGTCATTGTCATGTTCGAACATTCAAAAGGTAATGGACTATTGAAATGACCTCAGTGTTTGGTGTGGGAAAGACCGCGATCGCGTTGGGCAGTCGCGTAGGTGAGTTCAATCACTAATTGAGGGTGCATCGGAACGATTGGGGGTGTAACGGCCTAATTACTCCATAACCGGATAATGCAATGCGAATTTACAAGGGCTGCTGACTAGGGGGAGGGTGCGAGATGTGGTCTAGGTGTCGTCCATTTCCTGTTCTCTATTTCCCTTTTTCTCGATCTGTTCTTTATTGGGTTTTTTCCACCACTCGATGGGGAAGGTAGTCCAGCCTCTGCCCCGTTTCCGTGTCGCGCACCCAATTACCTGATAAAATAACACACCCTCAACGTTGAAAGTAGACATAGCCATTCCTCTCATTCTGTACCCCGATAATAATGTGGACGGAAATTTGGGGGATCGCGCGATCAGTGGAGAGAGCGCTGTGTGTTGGATCGATGCGTGTGATAGAAGAATAAAAACAAAGAACGGACTGAATCTGGACTATGGGGAAGGGTGCATGTGCCCCCGTTCCACCTGTACATATAGCTGTACCAGAAAACGAAAATACATGCAAAAACCAGACTTACCTTTTCTAGTGTACAGATGAATTTCTCGAATTCTTTGTTGTCGTAGTCGAACCGTTTTCCGAATGTAAGACCGCATATGATGTTGGACACCGCCATGGTCATGAGGATTCTTGGATCGAAGCTCTCTCCATTGGTCTCCCCGACGCTCCTGGTCAAGAGGACGGCCTCCTGTAGTATCCTATCCTCGAGGCTGTTATTGGTTCGCCCCATGCCGAGGTTGCGGAGGAGCTTGAGCAAGAACCGACGTTGCTCCTTCCAATGGTTTTGGTAGTAACAGCAAGCCACCCCTGAAAAAATGTTTTAAAGAATTTATTTTTTACTTATCAATATAAAAATCAACATATAATTCTCAACTTCAGTGTCTACCCCCTCCCACACAACACACAAACGCATCCTCACCCACATCAATTGACAAAAAAGGAGCACAATTGACTAGAATAAAGAGGAGAGAGGGAGAGAGAGAGAGAGAGAGAGAGAAGTAAAGACGATGGGGGAAAGTGATATGAAACGAAGCTATGATAGGATCCTTCCCATACCTCAGTGGCTTTGTGTTCATATACATTCACGTTTAACCCATTGCCTGCTGGAACAGGGTGGTTCCTGTATTAAGCCTATGGTAATTAGAGAATTCGGTAATTAATGGGTTGAGACAGACCCCTCCCCATGGCACCAATACACCCATGATGGCTCGTCCATAGCTACTGTGTTGTGTAGTCTGCCTCAAATCCTAGAAGCAACTGTATTTTTTATTACACGTCTGGGGTATGTTACATCCCTAGAATGAAAGATTTTGTTTGCTCTGGAAGTTCACTTGAATATTTATATAATTTGTAAATCGTTAAAAAAAAGTAATGTCTCGAAAGTACGATTGCCAGAGTGACAGTTATACATTGATCTTGAATATCTTAAAGTTTCAAGTACTGAGTCATAATACCATCGCAATTTTCTCAATGTTACTTTCTTTATGCTCTTATGAATCTGGTCTTATTTAAGAGGCACAGCACTAAGTTGTTTTTATTTGTCCTCACCAGCCCTCGCAATCTTTCTCATCCTTCCCAAGGGGAAAGGGTGTGGTAGTCCCAAGTCGACATAAATTTGACGAGCAAAGTGAAATGATGATCATGATAGTAAAAATAAAATAAGAAATAGAGGACTTTACTTTACCCGAGGAAATGAGTTTCCGTAATGTGACGGAGAATGGGATTTAAAGTGCGCATATGAACCATCCAATGGATTAATTCAAAATCCCGGAAAGAACTATATGATTGGACTCACCTCTTCCTCCTCCATAGGCTTCAAAGGCTGTAACCCTCGGCCGATCGCTGAAAGCGTCTCCCGACTTCGCGAAAGCTTCTCTCACACTCTCATAATCGTTCAGAAAAATGGCGTCAAAGTTACCCAAACGCCCATAGAATACAGGTCCGTACTTCTTGGACAGTTCCAGGACCGACTTCCCGGGGTCTTTTCTGCCCAGGAACGGTAGGATCCCGACGATTGGGTAGTTGGTAGGGCCCGGTGGTAATCGCCGACGTCGACGGTCGTGTTTCGTCCTCGTCAGCATATGTCGGTATGCGGTAAGGAGGGCCAGGAAGACGCTGGCAACGGTGAGGAGGACCGTCTGGCGGTTGGCCTCGGTGGAGATTCGAAGGAGGAATCGTAACAGTGATATAGCCTTCGGAGGGAGGAAACGGTTTGATGCCGCAGGATGAACTAGAAATTTACCAAAGACCATTTTTAACCCTTAAACAATGACCGACTGTATCTGCTGTTTTTTTCAGTGTTAAGACGTTGTTCAAAAGGCCTATGACTTGTGTACGCTGAACTCCCTGGAGATGTCTACTACAAAAATAATGCAGTTATAATATGTTTAATGAATACACGAGTCTCTGAAAATATTCCACGAAGTAACTTTATTGTTCTTGGATGACTTCACTTTTATACCTCCTGCTTCTTCAGTTAATCTCTTGCATTGTAAGACCCACATGACCGCTTTGAGAGCCAGAAGGACTGTGTTAAAGTATAGAGGTTAACGCCCTTCTTGCTCTTAACCGTTTAATCCATGTTTGTGTTGAATCACTGGTTTACTATTCTCTTATTTGTTGTTTAAGTGGAGTAGTGGTTAAGGAGTAAACAGAAAGAATTAAGAGGATTATCCCCAGCTCTACTTATCACTGTGACGTCACGATTCCTTAGATGATAACTATCTTCCATGAAAAATGCTTAAAACATGTACGGATCTGCGGAATTTCTTATAATAGATACGCTTTGAAACTGAGAAACTTTAGTAACATAGGTTAATTGCCAAAAACTTAGAGTTCAGTGGGTTACACACGGTGGCGGCAGAGCGTCTTTCAAAGTGGGTGAGGGCACCAACAAAACAGGGCACTTTCTGGGGAAAAGGGGCACCGGCACCTTCAAAGGTTATTTATTTATATATTATATTTATCTATTCAGTCTTCTTTAAAATACAGGGTAGTCCCTTCAGAGCCACAAGGCCTACTTTTCAAAGGAGCCCTGTAGACGAGTGACAAAGTACATGGTAAAATTACAACAACAACAGATAAAAACATATACACAATACATAATACACAGTTATTTACTACTAGATATGTTAGGTACGTTAACAAAAAGCACGTTTTAGTTTGAAAAGACAACCTATATAAAATTCATGCTTGGATTTAAATGAGCCAAATAAAGCAAGGGAATATAATTATATTTATAAATTAAACAAGACAAGTTCACTTAAGTTGATATACTTGCACTGGTACGATAAAATCAAACAAAATGTAAAACACACTAAAAGATAAGAAAATTTCAAGTCAGCCTGAAGAGTTTAAAGAAAAGTGTGGCTAAAAAGAAAAGAAAACGGCAGATTAAAGTGGATTGCACAAAAGAAAGACAGTATAAGCACACAATGGATAGTTTAACGAGACTAAAAGATAATTATACAATCAAACAAGCAAAAGAACAAACACAATGTGCCAGCCCTCGTTGAAAGTAGTGAAATCCATTATATATATATACTTTGTTTTAAAGAAGAGACTGATAGTGTCGGGTTTGATTCTTGAAAACTTGCAAAGATGATGATAATTGAACAGAGATTGGTAATTTATTAAACGGTGAACATGCAAAGTAAGAAAACAAGCGTTTTTTAAAATCAGTTCGTGGTTTGGGTAAGAATAATGGGCTATTCAGGGCATATCTTGTAGGGTACTGTGCTGGATGTCTGGATACAAATGTATTTAAATACAAAGGAGCAAGATTGTTTAAAATCTTGTAAACGTTTACACAGCATTGGTACTTCACTCTTTCTTCAACATTTTGCCATTTAAGTTTATGCATCAACGTAACACTCGATGTATAGAAATCAGCATTTAAAACTAATCTTGCATATTTATTTTGACTTCTTTGTAATTTTGTCATATATTCTTTTGTACACGTACCCCATACACAACAACAATAGTCTACATGGGGTAAAACAAGTGAAAAGTACAGCTGAATCATGTTACGCCTCGTCAGACATGATTTGATTCTTCGTACGCATGCTACAGTACGCGATATTTTCCGGACAACTTCATTAATATGCAACGACCAATTAAGACTTTGTTAAAGAATAACACCCAAATACTTAATGTTAGTAACATACAGAGGCGGCGCTCCCGGGGGGGGGGCAGGGGGCACAGTGCCCCCACTTTTTCATGTACCCCAAAAGTGCCCCTTTTTAATTAGGAAAAGTGCCCCTTTAACTTTTTAAGAAGTGCCCCTTCCTCTTTCCACCTCTGATAAGTGCCCCTTTTTATTTTGACACGTACCCCTTTTCCTTCGACAAATTCCCATTTTCCTTTGCAATAAGGGTCCATTTTCCATTCTCATAAGTGCCCTTTTTCAGGCACGAGAAGCGCCCCTTTTCACTTTTAATAAGCGCCCCCTTCACCTCTGATAATCGCCCTATTCAAATCTGAGAGGTACCCCTTTTACTTTGACAAGTGCCCCTTTTCCTTTGTAAGAAATGCCCCTTCCCGTTTAAATAACTACCCACTTTTAACTCGGCTAAGCGCATATTATATGTTTACATGTGCCCCTCCTTTCCAATAAGTGCCCCTTCCTTATGATAAGTGCCCCCAATTAAAATCTGATCGGTGCCCCTTCTCATAAATGCCCCTTTTCCCTATGGAAATAGTCCTTTTCATTCTCATACGTGCCCCTTTTCCTTTCTTATAAATATAAGGAACGTATTCCTTTTGTATAAATGCCCCTTTTCACTTCTTATAAATGCCCCTATCAAAATATGATGGGTGCCTCTTTTCCGTCGACAAATGCCCATTTCCCATTCTCATAAGTGCCTTTTTCATCCCTGGTGAGTGCCCCCTTTTTAGGTGTAAGAACTTCCTAGTAAGAAGTGCCCCATTTCACCTCTGATAATTACCCGTTGTAATTTGACGCGTGCTCCTTTTCTTTTCTAATAAGTGTCATCCCTTTCGATAAGTGTCCCCTTTTCCTCTCATCATTACACGTGCCCCTAATTTGAAGCGACTAAGTGCAATATCACCAAAGCTCGCTCGCTCGCTCGCATTTAGAGATTTTATAATTATGTTACTTATCAAAGGTCTTTCCAGTCTTCTGTTATGAGAATGTGCTTATAACCCCATCAGGATTGGGTTTTTCCTCTTTAAGATGTCATTTTTCGCACTGCGTCTTCACAAATCTTAAATTTTTTCCTCGCTCGCTTGCTCACTGGCAAATGAATTTTCAGACCATCACACCCAACTGCAAGGTATGATGCTTAAGCAATATCTTATACGATGTATAAAGAGAAAAAAATATTGAAATCATCCCTGATAATGTAATCACAATATAGGGGTATATACCAATGTCTAAAAAAAATGTAAATTTTCGCTTAGAGATTTCCCTTTGTAGGTGCCCTTTTTTCCAGAAAATGCCCTTTTGTTGGTGCCCCCCACTTTGGAATTCGCTCCGCCGCCTCTGGTAACATACTCTAGATACTGACCTTGTATTTCTAACTTCAACTCACAATTTCGTACTTTTCTTTGAGAGCCAAATAACAGAGATTTAGTTTTACTAGAATTTATCTTCATTTTGTTTATGGTAAACCATATTATCAAAGCATCCAGGTTATTTTGTAATGTTTGTTGAACATGAGCAAAATTATTCCCTTTTGCAAAGATGGCAGTATCGTCAGCGTACAGAGATACTTTTGACATGTGTTGGAAATTAAGATAACAAATATCGTTGATAAAGATGCTAAATAATAAAGGTCCCAGTATCGACCCCTGGGGCACTCCTGTTTCAACAGGTAAAAAATCACTCATTACGCCCTGGTAGGCTACACACTGCTGCCTATTAAATAAATAAGAGGTAAACCAAGATAATTCGGTATCATAAATTCCATAGTACGATAATTTCTGTAAAAGAATATCATGGGGTATAACATCAAATGCTTTACTGAGGTCTAAGAATATTGCTCCTGTAATTTGGCCTGAATCCATATTATCTAACAAAAAATCACATATCTCGGTCAGGCAAGTTGCAGTAGAGTGTTTCGGTCGGAAGCCCGATTGGCGTTCAGACAAAAGACGATGTTCGTTCAAATAGTGATACAGTTGTGAGTGAACAGCCTTTTCCAATATTTTAGAAACAGATGACAAAAGTGAAATAGGTCTGAAGTTTGTTATTTGATTTGATCGTTTACTTTTGGCGATTGGAATAATTTTAGCGAGTTTTAGGTCTTTTGGAAAGCGGCCGGTCTGCAAGGATCGGTTTAATAGGTAGGTCAAAGGCTGTGATATGAAAGGAGCACCCAGTTTCAATAATCGAGGATTTAAATCATCCAAACCAATGGCTTGTGTACAATCAATAGTACTTAACTCTTTCAGTACAAACTCAGAGTCAATGTTACCAAATTTAAAAGAAAAGCTGTTTGTGACAAAGTTTCAAAGAGATTCGTATCATCATCCGTTGTGTTTAAACTAGAAGCTATGTCGCTGCCGACACTACTAAACATTTCATTGAATTTGTTAACTATAATGTTTTTATCAGAAATAAATTCTTGGTTGATAACAATATGCCTTTCTTCCTCAGACTTTTTGCTTGGAAGTAAATCATTCATCACCTTCCAACATTTCCGAAAATCGTTGCTGCTTTCCGTTAGCTTAGTCCTATAGTAAAGCCTTTTCAGTTTTTAACTTAACGGTTTGGTTATATTGAACAGGTTGCTGAAGATACGATTGATAATTGGATTCCGGTATCTTAGTTTTCAATTGGTCGAACTTCTTTTTTTTGAAGTCCCTTTCCCGGGCTAAAGCCAAGTATTCATCGTTAATCCAGGCAGGGAGAACCATTCATCTTTCTTCTCACAGAAATGTACGGAGCAGGTTTGTCGCTAAGCTTAAGCATTAACGACGAAAATAGTTTCCATAATTGGTCGACAATGTCTTTTAAAGATACTATGTCCCTTTTGCAGCCAACATCAAATTCTGTAGAACTTTGCAGGAATTATGAATATGTCATGTATGTCCTATCTGTGAAATTGAAACGTTAGCAGTGTCCTAATATTCAAATTATGCAAGGAAACCCGTTTACTTGCTAGACTTCACTGTCAGACACTATTGAGTGACTGACTGGCTTTTTCATCTTTGGTAATAACATACATAAAATGAGCTGTAAAGGGTACATGAGCATTTGTCTACATCAATAACCCACTTCTTGTAATGGCCAAAATTAAACTGATTGAATCTTTGCGCAGCATAAAACGTACGACCATTCGGTACAATGGTCTGAAAAATCAGACTATTACTTACTGGCTCTATAGCTCCTAAGTCGATTCGACAACTAATAGTCGTTATTTTCCCACTTAAAGACATTTTCAAGTCCCCCTTTTTTTAGGGAAGTTCTAAATTAGTAATGTCTTTCAAATGCCGTTGGAATTTAACCTTTTCATTTTTTGGGCCTGCAAATGGGACATAGTACCTTTAAAGAGAAGACTGAATCCCAATCAATGGATCCAAGGTCATTTTGAAAGTCGCTTTCGGTCAAGGACCTGAACGATCTAAAAGAAGAGATTTGGGGCGTTAACTTTGGATGATGTTGTTTAATTTGCGACTAAGTACACTAAAGAACTGATTGAACTCCAGCTTTCAATGGACCAATGTGTTGGAAACACATATTAAATCTATTAACGAGGTGCTGTTTGGAGTAATGCGAGTAGGTTAATGAACAAGCTGAGTAAATCCTAGAGTAGTACACAATTCAGTCAGTTTATTTGAAAAGGGATTTGATGTAAGCATGTTACAATTAACGTCCCCTGCTAATATAATTCTGTCCGAAAAAGAGAGAACACGTTCTGAAACACTTTCCAAGTTTCCAAGGTGAAACCACTATCTGGTTTTCTGTAAATAATTCCTAACAGTAAAATAGACTTATTTATTGGCTTAATTTCATGCCACATTAATTCAATATCATCAGTTTCCAGATCGTATCTTCTTACATAATTTATATTTTCTTTTAGATAGCACGCAACACCTCCTCCAAACTGATTGCGATCTTTCCTTTCAAACTTAAAACCCTCGATAGAAAGCATATGTTACATGTAATATCTTCATCAATCCAAGTTTCAGAAATTGACATTATATCATATGGATTACACTTTAAAAACTGCTCTAGATCGACTTTTTTATTACGTAAACTTCGAACATTTAAGTGTGCAATTTTCATTCCTTTGTCGAGTGGGAAACAATATTGGCTTTGGATGTTCGCTTCTTGATTGACTGTCGGAAGAGGTAATAATACAGGTTGAGTTTCTTCTTCGACAGGTTCCATAGCAAATGGCAAAACAGCGAATAAACATTTCTGACATCTCCAATGGAAAAAACTTTTCTGTGGGATTGTTGTATTGTGCAACACTTATATTAGCACATGCAATGTGAATCCATTTTTTACATTCGGTGCACAGAAGCGCTTTGTGATTTACTTTAACTGGTTTCGTGCAACATGAACATAGATATTTTACAGTCATGATTAGTTACTAAGGTAACAAGGTGACGCTATAGTGCTAGTAATACACAAATGATAATGATAGGTTTATCAGTAACAATGATAATAATTTAGAATAGAGTAGACGAAAGATTAGGTCTCTCGTAGTAATAATAGAAATTTAAGTTTATGAGAACAAAAATGGAAAAAAAGTCTTTATGGAATGTTCAAGTAGGACAGTTTGGCAAGATCTCTCTCTTGAGTTACCTTAATGCGCTCCCCGTTAGGTGATTTCACGACGATCACTCCGTCTTGAGTCCATATTTTGTGGTCTTTCTTCTTGTTAGCCTTTCTTATCCTCCAAAAGAGGTTCGCTCTATCTCTCGTAAGGTTTTCGTTTATGTATAAGGCATTCGCTGAGTGTCGAAGTTTCATCCTAGCACCGTAGATCTTTTCTCGGGCTCGGTAGTTGGTGAACTTCACTATGATGTTCCTGGTCTTTCTCTTCTCTCCTTTTGGCCGTTCTCTGTCGTTCCTTTCCATGCCAGGTTAACTCAAAGCGCAAAAAAATACAATTTTTAGGCATTGTTGGATACCCCTACATTGCAATTAATACGTATCAGGGATGATCTTCAAGATTTTCCAAGATACTGGTTGAGCATCTTACTCTGCAGTTGTGTGTGATGGTCTGAATATTCGTTCATGATAGATCGAAGCGAGCAAGCAGAAATCTTAAGACTTACGAGGTCGCATTGCGACGGATTATATCTTACTAAGAGGGAAAAAAATCCTGTTCGGGTTTCAAGCATAATCTCATAATAAAAGAGTGAATACGACCCTTAATAGATTACATGATTATATAAACAGTACTATAATGCAAGCGAGCGTAGCGAGCGATCTTTTTGAGAAAAAAATTGCTCTCCGTCTCTTTAAAATAGGGGTACATGTTAGGAAGGCTATGAGAAATCTGTTGAGGAGGGATGACTAAAACATCTTGTTCAGTCCCCTCCCCCTCCCCTCATTTTCTTTTCTGAATAATTCTTTAGCTACGTTTTCCAAGATAATAGTTATCAGAAGATAATTATTATTCATTGGTACAATTTTATTTCCCTTTAGTTTTCTGGGTATTTTGATATCCTACTATTAAATAGCAATCTTAGACCAAAAAAGAAAGAAGACTTTCGTCTTTTTATTATTCATTTTTGCATTACATGTCAAATCATTATGAACGTTATTTAGAAATGAACCCAACCCGATTATATTGCTGTATCTGATTTTAAATAGATTACAATGTATCCCTCAATATTGATCAATTAACTGGTATTTGGCACTGGTAACGAACAGAAGATTAGCCGGTAATCTCGAGTTTACTCATCTCAATTATTGCATTATCTCTGACGTTGAAACGACGTCACTAAAACGTGGGTGGGCGCGATACAGTTAGATTCAGTTTGGTAGTAGTGTGAATTTGTAGATTAAATTGATTTGGTTGAATTCATGGGCACCGGAATGGTTATTTCCCAGTAAGCATATCTTCCCAACTCTCATTCCAACACATGAGTCAACTGACTTCATATCCCATACGGCCGTCCCTCTCTTTCTTTCTTGTTCTCTCCATGGTCTCTCTCTCTCTTTCTCTTCTCACCCATCCCCCTTTCTTCTCTCTCTTCCTCTCTTCATACTCCCTCTCTCCCACTCCCTCTCCCCCTCTCTCTCTCTCCCTCTCTCTCACTCCCTCTCTCTCTCTCTCACTCCCTCTCTCTCTCTCCCTCTCTCTCTCTCTCTACTCTCTCTCTCTCTCTCTCTCTCACTCCCTCTCTCTCTCTTTCTCACAGCAAAACAAATACATGACATTCAATTACAGTATACATTATTTGTATGCCTATATGTTCGGGGAAAGTATGATCGAGGAAAGAAGACAAAATAAAATCAGAATTCCTTTTGTACACCTCAACTTTTTTGGCAAGCAATAACATTTTAATCAATATAATTATATGGATGATTGGATCATTGCTTATTGTTATCAAGGTACACAAATACAGTACATATTCTGTAACATATACATGTTAATTTTAATCTTTACATTATTTCTTCATGGATTTCTACATGACATTATTTAATCAAGAAGAATTTACAGGAAAAACTGTGATCTACGCACATGTACAAATGCCCCAAAATAGTCATTTTGATATAAAGTGCAAGAACGATTTTATATAATTTCCTCTAAAAATGTTTCATATAATTGCACATGAAATAGATTACAATGTATCCCTCAATATTGATCAATTAACTGGTAACGAACAGAAGATTAGCCGGTAATCCCGAGTTTACTCATCTCATTTAGTCATCTATTGCATTATCTCTGACGTTGAAACGACGTCACTAAAACGTGGGTGGGCGCGATACAGTTAGATTCAGTTTGGTAGTAGTGTGAATTTGTAGTCATTTGTAGTCATTTTGATATAAAGTGCAAGAACGATTTTATATAATTTCCTCTAAAAATGTTTCATATAATTGCACATGTAAAATATAATGATAGCAGACTCAATTTGCCGATGTAGGAATGCTTTGTTAACAATTCAAAAGCACATTTTTACTCCATATACTTATTTATCTATCCATAAATTTTTATTTTCACAAGGTTATGAAATTAAACAAAAAAACAAAAAACATTCATATATTTACATTGTCCAAAAGGGCTATTTTCCTATTTCATTTTAAAAGAGCAAATATTAAACATATTTTTTTCTTCTACAATCTATGATGACTTGGCATTTTGAATTATTTCATGAAGTTGGTTAACAGCAGTGATTAACCCGACATGAAACTAGTTTATTAAACAAGAGATGTAATGTTGACTACTAAGTCATGCTTAGTCTACTTTTATTTATCTTTTGATTTTGTTTAAATCATATATTTTTTTATAAATTTGCTTTTAACAATAATGTACATACAATTTCTTTGGTCCCAAACTAATGCTTGTATCATCTGCATCAAGTTAATTTTAAATCATATAAATAAAGTACGTTATATAACAATAAGTACTTTGCCATTTATCAATCATATAAATTTATCACACAAAATATACTTCTACTATTAGTATGACTATATTCGAGCCTGGAGGGAAATACAGGAAGACCAGTGATATTAATAATCTTATTACATTCTTGAAAAGCACAAATAATTTTTTGTTATAATATATAATATCCCTACGGCTACGTACTAAAGACTTTTGGGGATAAATAATTAACTTTGCTTTAGCTCCGACAAGTGCTGTCAACGCACATGGATGATCCTGCCTGGTACAAATTGACGTCCCCTGGTGGGTTTAGTGTGGTAAATGCAGATTAATGTCTTGCCAAGGGATGTGAGTGCTGTGGCAGGGATTTGAACCCTATACCTTGTAATCCACAGTCTGGTGACTCTTTAACACACTAGACCACAACACCTCAGATAGTTAGATAATCTTATAGGGCTTGCTGAGAGCACATCTTGTCAATGAAACATCTCTCATACATGTAACTTGAAGTTCTCCTAAGGTAGAGTGGAGATGGTGCACACTTTACAAGTGGACTCTACACAATGAACCAAAAGATACTGTTGATGGCTGTTGTATTCTTTGAGATGTAATACTTTAAACAATGCTACATTAGTACTCTTATATATATATATATATATATATATGATGATTCTCTGAATACTTGTCATTTCTTACATCAACACTATGTCATGAAGAGGCAAAGTGTGAATATGTAATGTACCCTACCTTAATAACAAATCAATATTGTTCATTGAGAACAAGAACTGTCCCATGAGGATGAATATCACTCATTGCCTTTATTTATTATAACTTTTACTTTGTATACTCAACAAATACTCATATGGGTGAGTCGTAATCGAAGAAAACATTAAACTGGCTAAAATCCTAAAACTACAATTACTAGCCTCTACTGTCTACATTCAACTGTACTTAAAAATATGGGGATACTCATCATTCTGATGGTTCATACTTCTGGACACTAAGATTCCTATGCTAGGGACTTCGGAGTTCATCACTCCAAGAAATGAAATAAAGTGTATTTTTCCAGTTACATGTATTCACAATTTTAATCTGTAGTTTCATTACTACGAAGGTTTGTCATTAATCCAAAAAGTTAGTTTATCTGAAGGTTCACGAATCACGATGTACCAGGGTTCAATAATCTCATTGATTAGGCAACTAGATATTGGCGCTATATAAATTCCTGGATTGGATTGGATTGGATGGTTCATAATTCCAAAAATGAAAAAGATTAATAATTCCAAACAAAAATGGGGTTCATAATTAAATTCAAAAAAATAATCATAATTATGAAACTCATATACGGTAAATTCCACAATTCCATTTCATTTTGAATTATTTCACTGGAAATGAGAATCCTAATTCTTTTTTCTTTTGAATTACAAACCTTTGGAGTAACAGACCTTTGAATAAACAAAACTTAAGAACAATGAGCCTTCAGAATAATGTTAGAGGCATACTTAGTTTTTGTCATAATTATATCTTATTAATTTTATCTTTGAATGTATTCTCACAAGCATTATGTAATACATTGGTGTAATTGTTTTAACATTGCTATGTGTTTCATGTTGTAAACTGAATGTAATTCAGCCTTTGGGCTGCCATTTTCAGTATTCTCAATAAACCATTCAGTTCAATTACCCAATATATAGGGAGTGGATAGTGCGCTAACCTACAATCTCTTTCTTACATGTAAATGAAAGGCTTGTGATTAGGATGGCCTCACACTTGCACAAATTTTAAACCCACACTACGGTACACCACATTGTGTGTGCCAAGTCGTACCAAATTGTAGCATGCAGTCCAGGCAGCGATACAATTTGCGCCATGTCATGTTTTAAGTTAAGTTCACAACATCACAGGTGGGTCATAGCGCACATTGTAACACTACATCGACATCAAAGTTAAGCACTGCCCATGAACTGTCACGCTTTGTAACAAAATATTTGCATTGAGGCTGTGCCAAGTTCACCAAGCCTTCATGAAAGTGGCCCAAAAATTAAGTCATGAAGAATTTTTGAAAATTGCCAAATCCTGACAAGCACTTTTTCATCTACAGTGCACCCCAGGAACACTTCACGACTACATCCCTCATTGTCCCACATGGGCATGCCAAAGTACATGCCATTGCTTAAACCATTTTGCATGCAAGTGTCAGGATGGCTTTACTGTTTATAGCTCACATCCTATGTATCTTCAACGATTTATCAAAATCACTCTCAGCCATTTGTAAAACATAATTTTCTTCATTTTTCACAGATACGTACGTAAACCACCAAGTGGAAGTCATCAGCTGTCTAATCTCTACCGATGTTATGTGTTTTTGTTGGTGGATCTATTCTGTACATCCACTCAGCAGGTACAAAGTAACCTCGGTAGGAAACCGTCTTAGGGGTCACGTCATGGTGGTAATGCCCCCCTTGGCCGTGATGGCTGAAACAATGCGTGTGTTCTAGTCTCAGATCCATGCCCTGTCAAAGAAGAAAAGAAAATAAGACAAAGAATACATTTTCTTATTCATGATTTGGCATCACCTGTGCCAGGAAAGAGAAAAGCAAACTCAATCACTGTGACCCTCCGATAACAGTGATTAAGATCAGTGGGGGGAAAAATTCACACAAATTAATAATCTTCCATTTAAAATTTACTACAGATGACAAACATCCCTTTTAGTCTAATCTTAGACACATGTGTTTTGTGCTATGAGGAATGACCTGCTTTTGGCTTACATCACACTGTATGGTTGCATATACTGTGTAAGGAATTGAAATTGATGATCCTTTATTCTAAGATACTCATCTGTGTATATTTAGCATCTGTAATATCAATAACAATAGTCACTTCTTTGTATAGCGCTCATGTCATTCAGGCTGTGGCACTCCTGGCTCTCTAACGTCCTTTCCCAGTCATAGCCAAACGGCCAAATATATAGCCCTCCTGCATATCAGGTAAGCATCTACACCTGGGTAGAAAGTGGCAAATGTGGATGAATGTCTTGCCAAAGGATGCTAATGCTGGGATGGGATTAGAACCCTCAAACATTTGATGGAGAGTCAAGTGAATGAATACCTCCACCTCCACACCATTATGAATGGAATGAGCCTTGCACACATTACTTCTTGCTCTGACAGGCAAACCTTAGACAAGGTAGGAGAAGGGAGGAGAGAGGAAAGGAGGGAGAAAAGGACAGACAGACAGACAGAAATATGCAGGTAATGTACTCACCGGATCATGGCTAACGAACACACTGCAGCAGATGAGAGGGGCTTTAAACTCAAAGAACTTCAACCATTTATTCACGTCTTCCTCAGAGTTAAGGGGTGTCTTGGAAAAGTCAGGCTGAGCAAAGAAAATTAAGCAGGAAAAAAGAATTCATTACATACACATGTTACAATTGTATCTTTTAGATATACTTGGAAAATTTAGGCTGAACAGAGAAATTTAAGAAGAAAAAAAGTTCAATACATATACGAGTTATAGTTGTATGTTTAGATAATGTACACTGTCCACAAGAATGTTCTAAAATTGCTTCTAGCGACATTTGCTCAGGGTATTACACCAATCTATGTGTTTGTACAGATGACCCGGAAAGTAATGGTATTGCATACCCAGAATAGGCACAGACAGTAACGTCGATTAGAATGTAAAAAATGTGTTTCTACAGAAGCACAGTTAAAAGACTTGAGCGGACTTTAGTGGTTGAATATTTGACGTATACTCTAACACTGAACTGAGAATGCGAGCGTACCCAGTAAAAATATCAACCTCTGGAGACAGGTACTCTATTCCGTTAGGGTTAGCATTATAATTAATTTATGGTGTGTTTCTACAGCAGCACATACTGGGAAAAGTCAGTGCCACAACATAGTCTAAGTTTGATGACCGGAAATGACCTTTGACCTTTAATTTTAGACTTTTTGCGGATGATTCTAATTTGTTTCATACATTTCCACCGAGACTGAATTTGATTGATATGGATATAGTGAATATGCATCTCGATAAGGTGACCATATGGTGTAAGGTGAATAAACTTACAGTGAATCTCTTAAAGACTAATTATTTGTTAATACGAGGAGTAGGCAATCAGTAGTAACTCAAGGTGTACTAAAAATAGCAGAGACTGAAATAGTCCGAGTTGATGTTGCATCATTTGTAGGAATTTATATAGATCAACACTTGACGTGGAAACCTCATATCGAAAGGGTTAATAAATGTATTAGGAAAAAGGTTGGTGTTTTATATAGATTAAGACAGTTTGTGCCAAGGCGTGTTTTATTGTTACTGTATAAAACGTTAATTCAACCGCATATGACCTACGGAATTGAGGTATGGGGAAGTAATTATGAAATAAACATGAAGTGTTTATTATTAAGCCAAAAGATGGCAATAAGAGTTATAACGTTTAGTCCAATTAGGACTCATTCACTACCGATATTTAGGAGCTAAAATTATTGAATGTATATCAACTCCATAAACTATCTATATGTGTTTTTATGTATCAATTATTGAATGATAAATTGCCGCAGTCCCTAATTCAGTATTGCTGTTTCATAGAGCACAAATATGAGACTAGACAAAGAGAAAGTAAGAAGTTGAGTGTGCCTAAAGTAAGGACAACACAGGGTAAATTTTTAATGTCATTCAGAGGCACATGCTTTTGGAATGATCTACCCCTATCTGTACGGGAGAAAGCATCCACGTCTTGCTTTCGTAGAGCTCTAATATCACAAATGTTAATAGAATAATTGTTTTGAACTTTGGACCGAAGTTTCTTGCCTATTTGTAAATACTATGTTATATAATTCTTTATCTTTTTATTAAGTGTAAAATACCAAAGCTTTGTATTTAATCACAGATCATATTTTAGCCTAGATGTAGAATAGTTTGTAGCTTAAGTGTGAATTCAATAGTTATTCATATTTATTCATTAC
This sequence comes from Mesocentrotus franciscanus, assembly GCA_037976565.1. Classification (NCBI taxonomy): domain Eukaryota; kingdom Metazoa; phylum Echinodermata; class Echinoidea; order Camarodonta; family Strongylocentrotidae; genus Mesocentrotus; species Mesocentrotus franciscanus. The sequence continues at coordinate 12,849,471 of CP137672.1, read as the reverse complement.
GTTCTCATTCATTGTTGTGATACTTTTGTGTGTTAGTGGTACCAGACACGATTAGCATTTAATGCTATTTTCTGGTCCCATTTATCCTTTCAATGTTAAACATTCACATTTGATTGTAATATTGATGTACTTTTTGTTTGGATAATAAACTTCAAACTCAACTCAACTCACATTGACTTAGTGACCTCAAATTCTACTCACATGATTGGGGATACTTGATAACCCTTTAGTCTAAGTTTCATTGAATAATAACGTATACTTTCAAAACTATATTAAAAATTCAAAAACTTAACCTCAGGTTAAGTTTTTGATGATGATGCCACAACATGGTCTAAGTTTGTTGACCTTAAATGACCTTTGACCTTGACTTTGTGACCTGAAATTCTCCTCACATGATTGGGGATACTTGATAACCCTTTAGTCCAAGTTTCATTGAATAAGAACTTATACTTTCAAAGTTATATTAAAAATTCAAAAACTTAACCTTGGTTAAGTTTTTGATGTTGACGCCGTCGCCGCTGCCGCCACTGCAAAAGCGGCGCACATGTCTCGCTTTTTGCTACACAGGCGAGACAAAAACTGGAGATGGTTAATTTTGCAAAGAAATTCTTCCACCACTCGGTGCACATTGTTCTGTGATAAAATGCACATTTGGTAAATGAGCGACAGTGCAGAGAGGCGAAGAAAGCAACCAAAGTGTTGAAATTAAATGGAATCAACCGCCAGCTTGTTTAGTCAATACACTCACCATTATATGTATCTTTGCTTTTCCTTCTTCAATAACAAACACACCTCCTAAGCCAAGAAACTTGTCCTTTCCATAGTGCTTGTGGAGAGTGTATCTCATAACTGATACAAAGTTGTCAGGACCTCGTCTAGTTTGGCATTTCACTTCAAGCACCTGAATAAGATTCCAAGGTATGAAAATCCGGCTTCTGAATCAAATTGAAAGATAAATAGAAACTAGATGGAACTTTGACTGCGCGCAGTCGAAAATGATGCCTCCGCCATAGAGCGATTTTACAAACCAAAACAGAAGCAATTTTTAATATTCAAGTTTGATAGTAATCCATTAACGGGTTCTCAGAATATCGTGATTACAAGCTATTTTTCATGTACAAGGCTCTGCAAGATACATTCCTGTCCTGAATTTGATAGTAATCTATCTGTCGGTTCTAATTATAATGCATTCACAGGCTATTTATATGCATACACAATGAGCCCCATGACCTTTGACCTTTGATCTCATGACCCTAAAATCTAATCAGTTCATTGGATCTGCAAGATACATAAACATGTCTTGAGTTTGATGGTAATCTGTCTATCGGTTCTCAAGATAATGCGATCACAAGCTATTTTTTAATACATAATAAGCCCCACGACTTTTTGACCTTTGACCTCATGACCCTAAAATTTAATCAGTTCATTGGCTCTACAAGATACATACATGTCTTGAGTTTGATGGTAATCTGTCTATCGGTTCTCAAGATAATGCGATCACAAGCTATTTTTTAATACATAATAAGCCCCACGACTTTTTGACCTTTGACCTCATGACCCTAAAATTTAATCAGTTCATTGGCTTTGCAAGATACATACATGACCCAAGTTTGGCGGTAATCCATCAATCGGTTCTTGAGATAACGCGATCACGAGAACGGGATGTACGGACGGACAGACAACCAGAAAACACAATGCCTCCGGCTATGTAGCGGAGGCATAAAAAAGAACCATAGTTCAGAATGTGAAATGCCAATTATAAAACAAGTTCCTCTAAAAATGTTTTGAGGCTTTAAAATTTAACAAATTCCCATTCCCACACCCATCCATGGCTATGCCACTGTTGAACAATACTATATGTACCTTGCCCAGTTTTCCTTCAGAAGCCATCAAGTTTGCCAGGAGGTTGAAATCTCTACAAGGACTGCGCCTGAGACAGAATGAGCCATCTTCTGGAAGGATGGCCGAGAGACGGGTCTGATTGTCGCCCTCGCTGTCAGCCGATTTGGTCCTGATATTGGCTATCATCTGCAATCACAGAAATTGAGATGTTTAAAGTGTGCTATTGTCACGACTTACTCTTTACGGGAAGGGTAACACCTGTGTTCTCAATGCACAATGAACATTGAAAAGTGGTTCTTATCCTTCCTAGCTCCGAAAACCCGATCTGGCAAGCTTCATCACCCCCTTCCTCAAAGCTATAGTGGTTGATTATTGCCTTCTCACTGTGGTGCAATAGCTCATAGATTTAAATGAGGTTTGTTAACTATGGCTCCTTATGACCCGTTGGTTAAAGGCATCGTTTAACAATGTTAAATCTGATGAGATGCACGGCCCTACGTGTTATCAGTGTCTGTGATATGGTGTAATATTGAAGCCCTAAAAAAAAATCGCGCTTCAAAACGATCAAGAAGTGCCTCAAAAAAGTAAAAATCTTTGAGTGACCGGTTTTACCATACTTGTTTTCCCCAATAGACTGTAGTGTTATGAAAACCGTTAGGAAGACGCAAAATTTGATTTTGATTTCCAATCATAAATATCTTGATAATCAGACAGGTGATTGGCTTGTAAAAGTCATGAAGTTCCTGACTGACCTAAAGGTTTATAATTATCATTGCAGCATGAGCTAAATTCAGGATTTTGTTTCAGAATCTGAGACAAAGTTACCGGATCCCTTTAAGAACCATTGGCGAAGGGTACAACTGTCAAACACACAGAAACAGCTTTTCACCTCCTACACAAAGTATAAGACATCAAACAGATTACTAAATGACTATGGTAACTTATACATTATACCCTCTTCATACTACTTTCATCTATAGTAGCTATAGTAATCTAAGGTAATCTAGTGTGATCATTGGTAATCTCATGGTAACTATCATGACTATCATGGTAACTCTAGTTTATACCCTCCTTCAAATACTTTAATCTATATGGTAATGCAAAATCATGCTGATTATTATCTTTTTCTTACCATTATTGTATAATATTTATGTATGTTATATTGTTTTATTTTATTCATTGTTAAAAAGTCTCTATTCTGCTTGTAGCTGCAATGATTTTCATATAATAATCTATGTTAACTCTAATCACACAAAAAAGAAGCATCCACAGGGCCCTGTATTACCTCACTATTGGTACCAACAGCTGCGTGGGGACCAGCTCCAGCTCCAAGAATGAAAGCACCAGGAAGATCAACTTGCTCTGCAACCGTATCCAAGTTGTATTTCTGTTGGGTGTAGGAGGAGCCGAGGGAGATGAGGAGATTACAGCACATGCATTTTCATATATATAAACGCAAGTCCAAGCTATTTTGCCAATTTGTTTCCTATACATTACCAAGCTATGCCGAAAATGAACATGAATAAAAGATGATGTTGAATTTTTGGTAATGGTAAAAAATAATTTGTGAGTTTTCTTGATCTTTTATGGCTGTTTGGAAGTATGTCACTGGAGAAATGTCCCCTGAAAAGCGTTGCTCTTCAAATGCCCTCATATTTAAAAAAATATGACAAGAAATTAATAGCTTGTAAATTTGGTCCATACTCTCATGCCACAAGGATGCGTAATTCAATATAGTAATTTCTGTGTGCAGGTCATGTGCTTTTCATCAAAAAGGAGTTTTCGTAATTAATTTTTTGTTATCAATTTGATGATTCCAAAACCTCACAGTATACACCAATTCCTATATACTACGTTATCGACCATTCCAAAGTGCTTTCGGTATTTTTTTATTGCATTTTTTTATTGCATTTCTGATTTGTGGGGGCCATTATCTTTCTTTAATAATTATACAATAATCATCAGTTTAATAAAAAAATCTTTGATATATATAGTCAGCAACACATGGGACAAAACACCTTGGACTTGCCTATAAAGACTCATATATCTTCGACATTAGCTGCAGTCAAGTGAAGACTTCTAATATCAAAAACCCTTCATGTCATTTTATGAAATATGATACAGCAATTGAGCTTTGAGATATACAACAGAAGAACAGTAAAATTCTATCAACTGTCTCTTTGATGAGCAGAAAGTAATGCTTAAACTCTGCCATTCATTTACATTGCATTGCAAAGAAAATTGTAAATATTTTAGATTTGTCAGTTTCAGGTACGGGTACTTAAAGTTTACAAATATTCAAAGTGTGAATAAGCAGCTCTACATGGTTTCCTAGACGAAATAATGACAATGAAAATCATTTCATCATTTTTACAAAGTATAAGTTTATCTATCATTATCAGAATTTTATTTTATATTATCTTATAAAAGGATATGACAAGTTTGTGTTTATCTTAAAGTTGGGAAAAGTTTCAGTTTCAGGTACTTAAAATTCACAAATATTCAAAGTGTGAATAAGCTCTACATGGTTTACTACAGGAGATAATGACAAGAAAAATAATTTAATCCTTTTTACAAGGTCAAATTTTATTTATTAATTTCAGAATTTTATTTCATTTAATCTTATACAAGGTTAAGACAGGTTTGTGTTTATGTTAAAGTTGGGACAAGTTAATTTCTGTATCCTGTATGAATCTAAACAAACTATGAAGTTGTAATAACTGAAACACTTCCTGGTTTAGAACCTTTTGGAAAGCAGAAGTGATTATCGTAAGTAATTTCCTATGTAATTGATTAAGAATATTTTTTGAATGCATGGGTGATCTGACATTTGCGCCAACGACAAATGCTTCGGGCCTAATTTTGTCCATTGTTCAGGGTTAGGGTTGCAATTGAGTTCTGGGCAAGGTTTAGGGTTAGGTATAGTACTTGAACCAGAGGTGAAGTAAGGAATTCAGTTAGTGTGGGAAATTACAATGGAGCAATTATCCAAGGAGCGGGTGTTGTACATCCAACTTACTTTTTCCTAACTTTCTTAATTTAGTAATGTGCCTCAGAATAGTTTTACTTGATAGAAGGTGCAATGTAAGTGCATTATATTATATTATTATTATGTCCCGAATTGCAGGGTTCCTTTACCTACTGTGGTATTACCAACAATATTAGCAGGACCTCTTCACAATGGTTTTCCATTGCCTCTATACTATCAAACCTGCCTTAGCGACCACCTGTATAGAAAGACCACCTGTCCATAAAGACTTTTTTCCCCCTTGAATAGGGTTTCTCATTGAAACCTGTATTAAGAGAACCTGTAAATAAAGACCACCGGCCTATAAAGACCAATTTTCATGTTCCCCTTGAGTGGTCTTTATATACAGGTTTCACAGTACTAGTTCAAAATCTACCTTTTCTTTCTGAGCCAATGGAACCAAGTAGGGCACACCACCCACATCAGTAAGGCGTGGACTCCCACAAAGTCCTGATGATTTAAGAAGAAATAGAAAATCACTTCTGTGTCAATGCTTGATCAAATGTATAAATTTATCCTAATCACAGGGTAATCAAAAAGTATGATGCTTCGCAAAACTAACTTATAAAATTGTAACAATTATCAAGTTGTGAAAAACTATGTTGAATCCAAGATACAAACAAATTGTTGCATCAATATCAAAGTTTGCAATGAACCTCAATTCTAACATTTCTCCAAATGTACAAGAAGTATGTTCTTTTCAACTTACATGCAAAGAATCAGCTTATCTGGACATATTAAAATATTCAAAACTGTATGATAATAGCACCAGTAATAATATTCTGTGTATTATGCACAGCACCTACAGGTGTATCACATTGTGTACAATTTTATAGGACATATCACATGATCTTGAATTTCCCCAAGAGGTTTGGGTATTATCACCAGCTTTCATTGTGTCAAGTTCAAACTTGTAACAATTGCAAAAAGGTGTGGTGCAATGTGTTCTATACAACTATAAAATTCAGCCTTGTATTTCGTCCATGAATAAATAATATCTTGATATGACTATGACTACTGTTAGTGATACCAGGAAGCACCATTAGGCAATGGTCACATGAAGAGATTCTTCATATCGTGAGGAAATAAATGAAAAAAGGACATATGTGGTACGGAAAACATTGCATTGAATTGCTCTTTGGAAATAGTTTGCTAACCTGGAGCTGCAAGGTGGAAAGGTTGCTGGGTCAAATCTGGGCAGTCTACGACATTGACCTCAGCCGTCTCAAAACAGATCTTCAACCCCTCCTGCAAAACTGAAAGGGACAGAATAAAATACAGTCAAGCCTGCTTGAGCAACTACATGTATATAACAGTAAATTTTTTCCCCTGTAACATATAAGTTTCCTTCTCAATGATATTTGTATCAAAGCCGAAGGGAACCTGCGTAGAGGGACCACTTCTTCTTCTTCTTCCTGACGAGCGACCGTAATCAACTAGCTGATTAGTCTGTCACTTCCAAGGGAGTTAGCTTTGTACATGGCAGTTTTTTGGTTTCTTGTTGAATTAATTAATTATTGTGTTATTCTGTTGAGGTTGGAAGGTAAATAAAACCAAGGAGCAGCGTTCGAATACCCCACTATGAAAAGTTGACCAGGGGGTTGTTTCATGAAAGTACAAGATCAACAACATCTAGTTGGATCTATTTTCTTTCCATTCATAATTTTTCATACAACTATTATGTCTAGATGATGATCATGATCATACTATGTAAACTGTTGAACCATGCAGAAATAAATAAATAAATAAATAAAATAATAACTGGGACGAGGTCAAACTTTTTGCCTGATTCCAGCAAAATTCCCTCCCTCCCCTTCCCGCCCTCTTAGTCTTGGCCTTGTGCATGCAGCATGGGTTACTATCTGTGAATGGGGAAGGTTGAAAAATGTTGGTCTTATTATAAAATTCCCCATACCAGACGGTTATTTCTGTCTAATTATCACTTACTACTTAGCTTAGCTCAACTGCTTAAGCCTTAATTAAGGCCAATTCGCATTGAAGAAGGCCTGAAGGGCACCGACACGCGACACGAGGACGAGGTCAAGCAAAAATGCGACAGTCCCTCTTCCCCGCCCCCCCCCCTGCCTCCCTGGCTTGTTTACTATGTGAAGTATACTAAACCTGAAGTATACTAGACCTAGAAGCTCGGCCCGGCTGCTGCCACAGCATTCTTCCAGTATCTGCGGTATAGCGGTAATGTTAAAAGTTTAGCCAAGGCAAAACCCTAAGGTTGACTTAACACAATTTAACTCGTATGGGACTGAATGCAACTTTACTTCAAAAGAAATTCACGTCAGGATTCGAAAATCCACGCACATAAACCAAATCTAGTGATTAAAAACTCACCACTTGATAGCTCATCTAAGTCTGGAACAACCATGGCTCTGCGAGTCACTGGCATACCAGTATTTGCTGCCATTTTACTTGTATAATGTCGTCGATTTTCTTCAAAGTGGGAGGAGACTGCTAGTCTTTTCCAAGATTTTGACAGTATAGTAGTGCAGTAGTGTGGTACGAGTGGTATTTCTAGTAATCAACCGACAATAACATCAACAACAACATCAACTAACATTTATTTTAAAAAATTGCCTGAAATATATATATGCAATTTATTTCTTAGTGCTATATATATTAGAAAGACAATAACACGTCTTCAATAAGGGGCCATTGGAGCAATGCCAATGGCTAAGTGAAAAAAAGGGTAGCGTACGAAGGTGCTAGGCTGGTAAGGGCTGGCGGCCTCATGAATAAACATGACTATATGACGTCACGAACGTCATCGCACTTACTCGTCCGCGCCACGCCTACTCCAGATCCTAGAGGGGTGCTAGGCTGAATGGAGAGGGTGCTAGGCTGGATGTAGTAGTACAAGTTTAAATGAAATCATGCTCGGAGATAGATGGAGTTAATTAATGTATATTTCTATGGCTCAATGGAGGGTGCTAGGCTGGATGGAAGGGGTGCTAGGCTGGATGTAGTTAGTGCACGTTTTAAATGAAATCATATGCTTCTTGGCCCCCTTTTTATAATTATATATTAATGATTTTTATCTTTCATCTGATGTACTTTCTTTCATATCTATCATATCTTTCATATATTCTTTGCAGATGATTCAAGTGTATTTTTTCTCATAAAACCCTGAAGTTTTATTAGATACAATTAATATTGAATTAAAGAAAGTTATTTTGTGGATTCATGCAAATAAGTTGTCCTTGAATCTTCAAAAGACAAACTATATGTTTTTTAGTAACTCCCTAAAGGATGTACCTGGAAATGTACTTTTTGATGATGTTAATGTTGCGAGAGTAACTTCCACCAAGTTTCTTGGGCTACATATTGATGAGAAGCTGTCTTGGGCATCTCATTGTACTAATATTTGTAAAGTCGTGTCTAGAAATACTGGTGTAATTTATGAATTAAGTTCTTTTGTCCCACAAGAAATTTTGCTTATTTTGTATTCTACTTTAATTTTGCCTTATCTCAATTATGGAGTGCTGGCATGGGGAAGTCATTGAAAACACAATTAGATAAGATTTGTGTTGCCCAAAGAGGGTGGTTAGAGTTGTTTTTAATGCGAGCTATCGTGCTCATACTAATGTTTTGTTCTACAGTAATAAGCTATTGAAGGTTGAAGACATTTACTTTATACAGTTAGGCGCAATTATGTATGGTTTTGAAAATGGTACTCTCCCAAATGCGTTAGTACAAATATTTCGAAAGAACAATCAAATTCATAGCTATAATACAAGGCAGGCAACTGCACTTCATATTCCACGTGTAAGAACTGCTTTTGCTCTGAAGACGCTGGCTTGTACTGGTCCCAAGTTTTGGAACTCACTTCCTATCAATGTAACTAGATCCTGTCAGTGTTTTGTTTTTAAAGTCAAATTGAAATTACATTTATTGAGTAACTATGTCGAGAATTAACGTAAAAATTATATCACCAGAAATGATATTAAGTAATAATTTATTAATTGTTATTGATAACGTGCATTATCTTTTGTTTTTGTTATGTTTGATTATTCAATATAAATGTCAGCATTTCACATTCTCTCTCTCTCCCCTCTCTCTCTTCTATTTTTCTTTTCTTTACACCAAATACCATTTTCCTCTATATACATATAACTTCCTTCTTTCTCTGTTTTCTCTGTTTTGTTGTTTTTCTCGTTCCAGTTTGCTTTTTCCTCTCGATCCTTTTGTATATATTTTCATCCTCTCCTTTTCAAATTTCAAGCTATCCCTTTTGTAAATATTTCCCCCATATTTAATCATGTGTAGTTTTGATAACTTTGAAACATTTTAAAAAGTGAAACATTGATGGATTATGTTATATGGGGACCTTGCTCTTACAAGCCCAGCTTTTCTAAGGTCTCCACTTTCTTTCATTAGGATTATATATCGACTTAAAATTGCACTTAAATTGTTTTTCTTATGCTGTTTTTTGTTCTATTATTATATGTAAAAATGTTGTGAAAGAAAGAAATAAAATGAACCTTGAACCTTGAACCTTGAACCTTGAACCTTGAACCTTGAACCTAGATGGAGTTGATATTTTTTAAGGTTCAATGGAGGGGGTGCTAGGCTGGATGGAGGGGGGCTAGGTACAAGTTTAAATGAAATCATGCACGGAGATAGATGGAGTTAATATTTCTAAGGCTCAATGGAGAGGGTGCTAGGCTGGATGGAGGGGGTGCTAGGCTGGATGTAGTTAGTGCAATTTTATATGAAATCATGTTCGGAGATAGATGGAGTTAATTAATGTATATTTCTATGCATCAATGGAGGGGTGCTAGGCTGGATGGAGGGGTGCTAGGCTGGATGTAGTTAGTGCAATTTTATATGAAATCATATGCTAGGAGATAGATGGAGTTAATATTTCTAAGGCTCGATGGAGGGTGCTAGGCTGGATGGAGGAGGGTGCTAGGCTGGATGTAGTTAGTGCACGTTTAAATGAAATCATATGCTAGAGATAGATGGACTTAATATTTCTAAGGCTCAATGGAGGGGGTGCTAGGCTGGATGTAGTACAAGTTTAAATGAAATCATGCTCGGAGATAGATGGAGTTAATTAATGTATATTTCTATTTCTTGTACTAACTACATCCAGCCTAGCACCCTCCATCCAGCCTAGCACCCCCTCAATTGAGCCTTAGAAATATCAACTCCATGCATCTATCTCTGATTTCATTTAAACTTGCACTAACTACATCCAGTCTAGCACCCTCCATCCAGCCTAGCACCCTTACATTGAGCCTTAGAAATATTAACTCCATCTATCTCCTAGCATATGATTTCATTTAAACTTGCACTAACTACATCCAGCCTAGCACCCTCCATCCAGCCTAGCACCCTCCATTGAGCCTTAGAAATATACATTAATTAACTCCATCTATCTCCGAGCATGATTTCATTTAAACTTGCACTAACTACATCCAGCCTAGCACCCTCCATCCAGCCTAGCACCCTTACATTGAGCCTTAGAAATATACATTAATTAACTCCATCTATCTCCGAGCATGATTTCATTTAAACTTGCACTAACTACATCCAGCCTAGCACCCCCTCCATCCAGCCTAGCACCCTCCATTGAGCCTTAGAAATATACATTAATTAACTCCATCTATCTCCGAGCATGATTTCATTTAAACTTGCACTAACTACATCCAGCCTAGCACCCCTCCATCCAGCCTAGCACACCCTCCATTAATTGAAGCCTTAGAAATATACATTAACTAACTCCATCTATCTCCGAGCATGATTTCATTTAAACTTGTATTAACTACATCCAGCCTAGCACCCTCCATTGAGCCTTAGTTAAATTAGTTAAACCCCCTAACCCCTCCCCATCCCCCCATAGATCCGCCACTGGGATCTTTTGCAAACTGGAAGCAATAAGCATTACATGTAGGCGATGGAAAAAGTGCTTGCGAAACGGATAGAAACTTTGTGGGAGGCTCTTCGCGGCCACAGGGATGACAGAAAATAATATGACAATGAAACCAGCAACTGTGGCAGGATTAATGGCGGGGAAAATCTGCATGCTGAAAGAGCACTAAGAATAGGTATATCGGAAATTAATTCAAGACTAAGTTATAAGTTATAAAGGAGATAAAATCTTTGGTATTAGTCATGTTCGACTTAAAATTGCATCCCCTCCGCCCCTTACCCGGTAAAAAACACCTTCTTATAATATTATCCCCTTTCTTTCTTTTCCCTTCTCATTATTCTCCTTTTCCCTTTTCTCTCCTCCGTCTTTCCCCTTTCTTCTTTTTCCGCCTTTTCTCTCCTCTCTCTTCCCCTTTCCCTCCTTTTTCTCCTCTCCCTTTTCTTTCCTCCCTCTTTTCTTCTTCTTTCTCTCTTCCCTTTTTTCTTTTTCCTCTCCTTTTCTTTCCCCCTTTTTCTCTTTTCTTTTTTTGGCCGGGGCACGTGCCCCTGTGCCCCCCTGGATCCGCCACTGTATTATTATTATTATTATTACATTTAAATTTGCACTAACTACATCCAGCCTAGCACCCTCTCCATTCAGCCTAGCACCCCCTCAAGCTAGGATCTGGAGTAGGCGTGGCGCGGACGAGCAAGTGCGATGACGTTCGTGACGTCATATAGTCATGTTTATTCATGAGGCCGCCAGCCTTTACCAGCCTAGCACCTTCGTACGCTACCGAAAAAAAGCAGTATCACTGTCATGGCCGCATTTTGCTGAATCATTATTATTCATTGCATGCATCATTCAGTCGATCGAGGTAACAGCCGGGGAAACAGCTTCAACCATGGACCTCAACTGAGAGGGGGCCGTAGGGCACGGGAGTAGACCTACGCCTAAATGAAGACAAAATAAATAAAAATAAAGTGTTCTTCTTTTGCAAATCTACTAAGATTGGTTTTACATACAATAATCCCGGAAGATCAGCAGAGATATCGATTTATGCCATGCAGGTAAAAGTGTTGATGCGAATATTTAGGACCATTGTATATTATACAAATGTTGACTGCTTTGAGGGGCACGGTGAAAACTATGGCCCGAGGTGAGCTCGCAACTGTGATATGTCCCGAGACGACAGTCGAGGGGCATATGGCACAGTTGCGAGATCACCGAGGGCCATGGTTTTCACCGTGACGCGAATCTAGAATCTAGACATGCAGTATATAATATATATTATATTGTTGCTTTTACTCTGTTAATTTTTCAGAAATAACAATAAAAACTTTTTTTTTTAAATATATATTTAGGACCATTGTGGACATAATTGAATATATTGATACTATATGAAGATACCAGAAGCTATTGTGTTTTTCGATTTTGTGCTAGGTTTTGATTCGAAATTCTGAATGGATTTGATCTTGGAGATTTTGTTATCCTATGGATAAAGACTTTTAATAATGAGAGGGGTAGTTTTGTTGTAAATAACGGTTGTTTTTTATCACTGGATTTTTTTATTTTTTTTTTTTTTTTTGTCGAGAGGCGTTCTCCAGGGTTGCCCTATATATCCTTTACCTTTCATTTTAGCTATTGAAGATCTGGAAATATCCCCGTTAGAAATCATGAAGAAAAAAAAGTTATGCACGTATGCAGATGACACGACTGTATGTTTACATGATGATGTAGATTCTTTTAGGCTTGTTAATCGATTTACATTGTTCAGTGTTGAACAGTGAAAAGAAGGAAGCCTATCATTTTATTCCAACGTAAGAACAAAATCATGAGAATAGCAGCGTTTTGATTTACTTGAGAAAGAGAAATAAACGCCCACGTGGACTAACATTATTTTAGCCGACGTATTTTCACTTTCGCGACTTCTTTCTCTGTGCTTGCGCTGGATACGATTTTTGCGCATGCGCACTTCATGTTTATGACGCTTTCAATGGCTAGCGCGGATTATCCAATGGGAAGCGAGGGTTGCAACGTATTCCTATGCCAACGCGTAACTTTGAGCCAATGACGTGTGTCTGTGTGTAGAAACATCGTCGGTCTCCAAGCGAGCATGCTAACAGAGCAGTACACACAAAAAGCGTCAATGCATGTAACCTGTAGGCCTACGAGAAAATGCTATTAGATTAGGGAATAGTAACACTAATTCAAAGCTTTTCAAAGCGCAACAAGAAACACACCTAGGTTTAATGGAAAATAAGGAAATTTTCATATTCTTGAGTACAACATTAATTTTGTAAACATGGACATTTCGGATCAAGACAGGGATCAAGAATCTGACATAATTTTCCTTGGAGAAGATGAAATACCGGTCAATGAAGTCAGCATAAATGATGTGACATTTCAATTTGATTGTGGAGAAAATAACTTACCCGGGACATCGCATCAAGGCAACGAATTTATTGATCTAGAACAGTTTGGAGAGCAGCTTTGTGATGGGGAGGAAATTTTAGCTGATGGGGAGGAGGAAGAAGAGGAAGAGGAGGAGGAGGATAAAATTCCTTGGGAGTATATACCTGATGTCATCTTGGCAAAGATAGCATCGTATTTGTCGCAGTGGGATAAATCTGAAATGTCACTGGTGAGTAATTCACAAATAATACGACTTTTTGTTCTTCTTCATCATCTTCGGTTTTTAATTTTTAAAAAAGAAATGCAAAGGGAGAGAGGGGGAGAGAGAGGGGGAAGAGAAAGGGGAATGAGTGTGAGTGGAAGGAGAAGATTGTGGGGGAAATAAATGAGTATTTATATCATGATGTGATTGAGGGTATAGGCAAAGGTGGGGGAATTAAATTTACAAAGATTTGAAAAACATGTCCATTTAACCAATAATATCTATCTACATTATGTATAATATCTACTCTGATTGTCAGGAAGGGAATAGAAAAACCTTTTCCGACAATTTTCTGACAATTTTACAGACAATTTTTTTTCTCCCGAGAATCACACCGGCCTTCCAAAATTTGCTTACTAGTATAGTGTTGATCTTATGGTGGAGAGTTGGCTAAAATAATTACAATATGACCCCTTCCTCCTCCATTGTTTTAATTTCCCAATCGGGGCGCAGCTGTCGCTTCGACCCACCTTAGATCTACATTATGTATAGTGAGAGATATTCTAAGACCAACTCAAACATTGTCAAAGGAAACTATACTTACATAACAAAAAAACATTTGGTTGTCAGGTATGCCAATATAAGATGTGACAGAATTCTATCAATTCCTTGTTCTGTAGGTTTGCAAGAACTGGAAGAAGGTGATTCTAAGAGCTCCTAGGTTATGGCGCCATCGCATCATCAGACTCCGGGGGAACTTCAAAGACCGTCTCCATGTCAACTACGCCAACATCCTCGGTCGCTACCTCAACCGTCTTCATCTATCTAGTGGACTACGGACCTTACGCCACGTTCGAAAATTCCAGCGCACCTTTACCGCCATCTTCGCCGAACTCTACCGCCAGAAGGTTCAGCTGAAGGAACTGTCTCTGACGGAGTTGAAATTCCATATTCATTTTCGCGGCATACCGGGCGGGCGTGCGCGTCAAGGCATAATTCGTTCTGCGCGTCGCTTCCTCGGCAGGCAGGGGAAACTCCACTACTTGGATCTGAACTACGGCGGTATGACGTGCGAGGAGGGGATTGTGTTACTCCAAGCAGCTAGCGAGAAATCAGCGCAAGTCCTCAAAGCCCTGGATATCGAAGAACTATTTCGACCCGGAGCACCCGTCCACCAGAGTTCGGAATTCGCAGAAACTTTACCACGGTTTGTAAATCTTGTGCAACTGACTATGAATTACTCTGCTCTGTCAGACGGACTGTTGATGAACCTCGCCCGGGAAAGCAACGGCGCATTGGAATTCCTCCATGTGAGATGCATCCGAGGTGAAAACCTGAACCATATCCTCGGCACGCCGGCATGGAGGGCGTTCTCGGGGACGATGTCCAAATGTAAAGTGGAGTTTTCTCTGCTTGGAGTCATTCGTTTAAACGACATCCAGCGTGTGCTGACGCCTCAGATGCCGTTACATATCTTGAGTGTGATAGGACACAACGACGATTCTTTTCAACCAGATAGAACGCTGAAATACGTCTCACGTTATCTCAATAATGTAAGTATGATTTAGAATACTCGTATTATCCAAACGGTTGCGTGACTGGATGGAATTTGTCAGCTTTGTAAAAAAAAAATTAACCATTGTATAATTTGTAACTACTTTAAAACGTCTCAGATGATTTCTGTACTTTTTTAAGTACACTTTTTTTGTCCGAGCCCCTCCCTCTCCCCCAAGACAGTAATGATTAAACAGCACATCTAATTGAAGCAAGAGTTTATCATTGTATATTTGGCCCCTATGTTTGTTTTAAAAATGCATTAACTAATAGGGGAATTATGGCAACCGACGTTCTTTAAAACAGGCTTGGTTAAAGAAGTAGTGTTATTATGTGATTGAATTACTCTGTTAATCTATAATTTCGATCCTTCATTATGCAGAGTATAGAAAAGGTAGTCATCGATGTGTCGCCGTGCTACAAAATTTACGGGCGTGGCTTTATCGACATCATCCGAGAAAGCCCTCGACTCAAACACCTGGAAGTTCGAGGTCGCCTTCGTTGGCATGTCATCCACGATGTCTTCGAGTTTCTGGACGTCAACTTCGTTCGTCGCGGACTACGTCCGACGTTGACCACGCTACGGATGCTGGTGACGAGCTCGCCGATCGAGCCCTACGAAGACGAGGCTTTCGTCATCGAAGAATTCCGCCCGGTGTTCTCGAGATTCGATCTCATGTACGAGCTCGTCATCGAACCCATGTTTTTTCCCCTGCCACTGGAATTTCGTGAACCTCGCCGAGTACGCAACTAACAAGTTATTAAAGGTCATTATGGAAGGATTAATAGAATATAGTAGACTGGGACGGATGGTACAGCGAAGGGCGATTAGGGACATAATTAAAATTGAAGTTTTAAATGATAAATGGGACAAAACATAGTTAGAATACATTTAAGGCTACGTTCCGCAGATAATTCGTCCACGATTGGGAGATAGATCATTAACATTAAGTGATTGGGTAGGGTCAGCTTCACGTTGCAATGTGCATACGAATGTGTTACAGTGTAATCAAATTCAATTGATTGTCTGAAGAGAAATTGCAACAGTTTCGAATGACGTATGTGGATAAACATTTTACTAAGTCTGTAAACAAATAATGATTAAAAAGAAGCGATTGTTAAAACATAAAAAATACTCAGTGTGCTCAGAATATCTTTTCTTGAATCATGTCTTGTTTGACTACCTCTTTACATATATGACCGAATGTCACTTCAACACCTTTTCTCTCTCTCCGGCTCTCTCTCTCTCTCTCTCCCTCCCTCTCTCATTTGATCTCTCTCACACTCTTTCTCTCTTTATTTCCCGCGTTTCGTTCCCATTTTCTTTCACACAAATTATTAGGCCTAACCCGGCTTGGGCATTTGAAGAACCAAAACCCAAATTTGATATTTCTTTGATATTTCCCTGTGACATATTTTCACATAACCTTTTCTTAGCTCAACCGCATCACCATAAACCAAGTTGAACATGATTTTGAAAAATACAATGCTCACAAAATGACGATGTTTAATATCAAACCACACATATTTTAATGATGGATGTAATACAATACAAAGCACAAAGCATGAAGTTACTCACGTACTTCATTAATGTACGGATTCCCATTATACATGCCTTATTTTCAATCAAGGATAATTTCAATATACGTTATTATCATGAACACTTTTTCAAATATCGTTAAAGGAAAATGTTGACATTGTGTTAAAAGGTATTTGTAAAATTTCGGATGCAGTATTATAATCATTTTCCGAATTTTCAAGTAGATGCCAAAGTAAGAAACTTGCAGTATAATTATGTCTGCGTATTTAATTTCTTTCTTTTTGAAGAATTTAGACTTTTTCATTCATCTTATTGTGTTTTGGACAGATAAGTGTCGTTCTATTTTAAGTTTGAATTGGTATTCGAAGTCGAAGTCAAATTTCTTGGTTTCCATATCATTCTTATGTCAAACGTACATTTCCAAGAACATGATTATAAATTGATACATTTTTTTCTATTACATTATATGATTGGATCACGTGAAATAAAATGAACATGTAGAATCCATACTAAACATAAGTTAGATATATAGTCATGTACGAGGGCTACAGCGTAAGGTTAAAACTTGATTTGATGGCAGCTCTCTTAAGGATCAAAGAAAATAAATGAGATCAACATTATGTGATAAATATTTAAGCACAACTTACATAATATATCAAGATTAGTTTCCAGCCTTATTTGCTACCAGATCAATTATATATGCCAAATGAATGTGCAGAGCTTACATGGTATATCAATATTGAGGTTCCAGCCTCATTTGCTACCAGATCAATTATATATGCCAAATGAATGTGCAGAGCTTACATGGTATATCAATATTAAGGTTCCAGCCTTATTTGCTACCAGATCAATTATATATGCCAAATGAATGTGCAGAGGTTACATGGTTTATCAATATTAAGGTTCCAGCCTCATTTGCTACCAGATCAATTATATATGCCAAATGAATGTGCAGAGGTTACATGGTTTATCAATATTAGGTTCCAGCCTCATTTGCTACCAGATCAATTATATATGCCAAAGCAATTTAAGAGTGCCAGCCTCATTTAATTTGGTCATTGAAATAAAACGCATTACGAAAATAAATGACAAAATGTATAATGAATGAAAAAGACACTATGTATCTTACTAGAAAAAAAGAATTACTTCCAGTGAAAAGCATATACCTTTGATATAATATATACAAACACATTAATTTATGTTTGAATTATAATGGAAATGGAATTAAGATATAAGTTTGAAATATAATACAAATCATTCAATAATACAAATCAAATCCTCGTTCAGATATGATGCGGTAAACCCGCCCCCCACTCAGTGTTATTTACGGTACACGTATGCTTGTTTCCTCCCTTTGAAAGCACCCCCCTATCTCAGGACTGCTAACATTTCTGAACCCCTTTCGCGGGCTTTTCCTGCCTTGGAGACCCCCCTAGATCCGGAACACTGCTCAATTTACCCCCCTATCTATGATAATCAGGATATTTTATAACCCCGTTCTTAATTTTGTCAGGAATCCAAAGAGAGAGAGAGGGGGGAAAAACACCCCCTTTTTGGTGAAAAGACAAATACACCCCTTTTTTTAAATTCTCGGGCCGGACTTTGTCGCGCGAAAAGTACCCCTTTACCGGAGACTTCGGGAACACGAATGCGGTCCCTACGACCCCGGATCGGGGGCGGTAAACTACGGCGATTTTTTTTTTTTTCTTCTTTTTTTTCTGTTTGTTTGTTTGTTTGTTTGTTTTTGTTTTTGTTTTTTTTTGTGTGTGTGTGTGTATGATGATGTAAGTGTACTACGCTTCACATTTCTGCATCTTATAACACCGACTGACATAGATAGAATTAATCGTCGGGTATGGGGAATTCTTTAATAAAATTGAAATTTGTCAATAGGGGCGGTCAGTGGAGCCAGACCTAGTCTCAGCGGAACAACAGAGACTGAAGCATTCGGTCTAAGACTGACAGAGCTCAGTGAATATGCGAAGGACATTTGATGAGCACAGTTGCCATTTTTTGTGGCGGGTTTACCGCGACATATTTGAACAAACCTTAAGAATCGAAGACTGAAACAAGCAACCTAAAGCGGTACAGCAGTATCCAGAGGGTGCAAAAGATAACATATATTCTCAGGGTAAGCCCTTACATCATGTAATCTTAAAGATGCACATTTGCACCTGTAAATGTTCAATATCGTATCCCTTCCGTCAGGGTGAAAGTTATCAACTTTCTTGTACGGTTGCTGTCATTGTGCGATTCGGGGTACAAATGTCGACCTAGACGTATATTTAAGTGCACAGCAACACTTAATGTTTACTTTCACAAACCCATATTCGTTATTTTACTTTGATATTCATGTACCCGGTGAATGAAATTTCCTAATAAATACAAAAAACAAACCCACAACTTGCTATGGAAGCCATTATTCTGACTCTTACCTGGGTGGATATTACAAACATATTCGGATCTTATCAAACATATTTAGTCTGCGTGGAAGCAGAACACACACAAAAAACACAGGGAAACAAATTAGCAAATCATAGATCGGATAAAGCTTCAGAAAGTTGTGAATATGTGATAATTCAGATCACTTTTACATTCGGTCACTATTATGAATCCTGGACTACTTCTTCAATCGTTGTGTGCTATATATATTACTCAACTATATTCCCAGCATTTTCTAATGGAATCGACATAATTACGAGAGGACTTGTGTAAAGGTTTTACTTGTAGTACGGAAATATAGTCTGCTTTGATAATTGAAATGAATTATTTAATCCATTTCCGTTTCCTTAATGGGGACTTTTTACTCAATCAGGGCCCCGTTTCATAACACATGTTATCAATACCTTTGCCCCCTTTTTTTTTGGGGCATTATCTACTCTTTGTATTGTAACCGTATCCTCCCATGTTTGTCATGTAATGTACTGTCTTGTCCCCTTCTCGTCTCTGTTGGCATCCCCACATTTTTCTCTATTTAGTAGTTCCTTTTGTAGTTAAGAACTTGTTAATTTAATTAATCATTATTCTTAAGTATCATTAAGGGTGTCTACACTTGTACAAGCATTGCTTTTTAGTGGACCCCTCTGTTTCTAATATGTATTCTTAAATTGTTGTAAATGTTTAAAATTGATTTTGTAATTGTTTTGTTGGAAACATAAATAAATTGAATTGAAGTGAATTGAATATCAAATGCTAAAATTCTGTGACAAATGTGCTTTCAGTCAATTAAATGCCACGATTTTAGTAGCTTATAACAACTGTTATTGGAACTTGTTATTGATAACAAGTTTTATGAAACGAGCCCCGGGTGTCATCGAATCCTGTTGAGATATAAAGGTATTTGTTAACCGGACTCTGAACGGTATATTTTGTTGAAAAGGTACTTGGTGTGGTTCTCGGCGTGGTGATGTAACTTGATAACAATTTTGAAGACAGAACAAATTTCCAAACTATTTTTTTTTCTTTCTTTTTTTTTGCAAAAGATTCTACGATTTGCAGATTAATTGCGCAACCGAGAGCGAGGGCTCAAGAACATTTCAAGAAAGAAAGGTATAATTTCGAATAGCACAATTTTAACAATTACCAATGATATGGATTTTCAAAAGTTATTTAAGAAAGACAATATTGATACTGGTACGCGATAAATAATGTCATGGAATCCAGGGAAACGTGTGCTAATAACCCTATCCGTATAATCAGCACGTTACTTGGTGTGCCGGAGTGTTCACACGATGAGCAATAGTCAGGATGGTGTCATCGTGAAACTGCTTCTTAATGGCCTGTTGTAGAGGTAAACTTGATCTGTTCCTCTCTAAAATATATTACTCTATCAGATATGACTACATTTCAACTGTTGTCACATTGGTCTTTTCAAATTTGGCCACCCTGCCTCCGTCCATCACCAAGATGCGATCACTATCCCTGAGAGTGTTCAGACGGTGGGCGATAGTCAGGATGGTGTTATCCTGGAACTCCTCCTTGATGGCCTGTTGAAGCAGGTCATCCGTTGCCATGTCAACGCTGGCAGTGGCTTCATCGATGCACAATACCTGTTGAAAAGATGCAAATGAAAAATATTTTGAGCATGTTTGTTTTCCCCTAAAAGAACAGTTTCGGGAGGATTATTTCGAAATATAAAAAATCTATCGACAACATCGAAAGTACATTTATATTAATCAACAAAGTATTCATCATTATTGGTTACAAATTCGTTAAAGGATTAGCTTGGCTAGCTAGCATACTTTGTGATCCAAAGTATAGTATGCAAACACACACAGAAGTAACATCAGAGAAATCTTTTTTTCTCCTTCTATTTTGAACTTTAGCCGTTTTCTAGTGATTCATATCATTTCAGTAATAATTGTTGTGTCGTCATCAATTCTCCTTTTGTAGTCGTTTATAACAGTTCACAAAGTTGAGCGTCCTGGCAATTTGATGTACATATTACATTCTCTTCTTTCAGCTAACTTCATAATCCAGGTGACCGATAATAAATGTCCTTAAGAGGGAGAAACACTTTGAGGAATATTCCACCTACCTTTGCCCTAGTCAGCATGGCTCTGGCCAGGCAGACCAGCTGTTTCTGACCAGTGGAGAATTGCTTCCCCCCTTCACCTGCCGAAGCCTCCAGGCCTCCCATTCGAGAGACCACATCCTCAATGTGGCACTTCTTGAGGACACACCACAGCTCTGAGTCACTGAACTGACCTACAGGGTCAAGGTTCTTTCTGACGGATGCGCTGAAGAGGAATGGGTCTTGCGGTATGATGGCCAGTCTGGACCTAGACAGAGTGAGCACACAATATCACTGTACAAAAATGTAAGAAGGAGGCACCCTTTAAATACCTATCATGGCATAAGCTAAGTACTCATGAAAACGGGCCTCAAAATAGTAGACTCAAAAGTCAGTGTAAATAAGTCCCTTTTTTTGCTTGCTTAGCGGAGAATTTTCTGAATCATGCTCCTCTTAGAGAATCCCGGATCCGCCCCTGAATGGGAGTGTCTGTTGAAATGACTAAATAATGTATATTTGGAGTCAATAGGAAGTGCTTTTTAGGAATATATCATGATTTCCAATGATTATTCTGTTCTAGGAATAGGGAAGGGTCCCAAGGTTACTCTGAAGACCAAACGCTGACTCATGATTTAAACGAATCATAATGAATATCTGGCATTATTATGTAGTTATTCTGTAGTTATTCCTGCAAGATATTTTATTCTGTTATCTCTAAAATAACTTACCAGCGTTTAAATCCGAGACAAAATTGTTTAACAAAAATATAGACAAAGACTCACCTGACGTCTTCCAGAGACAGTTCAGCAAGGTCTACACCATCAACGGTCACGGAACCCTCCTGGATATGGACCATTCTAAAGAGGACCAGGAACAAAGTGGACTTCCCCGAACCAGTTCTTCCCACGATGCCAACCTTCTCTCCAGGACGGGTCTCAAAATCAACCCCACTCAGAGCCCTTGTGTGATCCTCACGGTACGAGAATTGGACATTACTGAACTTGACTACTCCGTGTTGAGGCCAGAGAGGAGGTGCCTGCAATGTACACACAATATAATTTCACGTTATGAAGGAGGCGCGATGGCTAAGTGGTAGAGCAGTGGACGGGAGGTCCTGGTTTCGAGACCAAGTCGATGTATTAGTGCAGTTGGTAAAGCATTAATCCTCATTATGAAGTCTCACTCGAAGGAATTAAAGCCGTCGGTCCCTGGTTGTTTACTAACCAGCCTAAACATGCTTTTGTTTAGTAGTTAGGTAAGGATAAACAAACTAACTGTATGCTAATAGACATACCTTTATATAAATATACATAATTATACAACTGAGACGAAGTCAATATGAAGTGTTTTTTTTTTATTGTGCTCGTACGCCACAGTCCCAACATCTCATTTCCAAGACGAATTCATTTTTGTTTATGTATTACTTTTCTAAAAATAATAACAAATGTATTTACATTATATTGAAGCTCAATCATTATCACCATCATGATGATCATCCTCATCATCATCACCATCATCATCGCCATCTTTATCATCATTATCATTACTATTATTATCATCATCATCAACAACATGGTCGTCATCATTATAATCATCATCATCATCATAAACACCATCATCATCATCATTGTTATTGCTACAATCATCATCATCATCGCCATCATCATTATCATCATCATCATCATCGTCGTCGTCATTATCATCATCATCAACATGGTTATCATCATTAAAATCATCATTACCATCATAAACACCATCATCATCATTATTATTGCTATTATCATCATCATCATCATCGCCATCATCATTATCATCATCACCATCGTCATCATCATCATCGTCGTCATTACGATCATCATCATCATCATCATCATCATCATCCCTACCTTAACCAATCCAGCCTGTGGGTCGTTTGGTATACATGTCGTGTAATGATGTTCTCGTTCCGTACTGATCATCATCACCATCATCAACACCATCATCATCATCATCATCATGATCGTCATTGCCATCATCATCCCCATCATCATCATTATCCTAATCATCATCATCACCATCATCTTCATCATCATCATCACCATCATAACCATCATCATTATCATCATGATCCCTACCTTAACCAATCCAACCTGTGGCTCGTTTGGTATAGCTGTCGTGTAGTGATGTACTCGTTCCGTACTGATCATCTGTTTCTCTATCTCAGTCAACGTATTAATCACAGATATCAGTCGATGAGTGTTGGCCAAGGCATACGTCACAGCCAGTCCTACCAAACCTATAATAAAGACAGAATTAAACAAATTGTTTGATGTGTTTATTGTTTCTACATACATCCTTTACGAATAACTACTGCCGTCCTAAAAGATTGCAAACGGTGCCAAGCCAATGAAAAAATAATCACCTCAATAACTCAACTTGACAACTTGTGTAAAAGTTTTCAAACACTAAACTGAAAAACAGTTTTATGTAAATAGTTTACATCAGTACGTGTGATTGGCATTTTTATTGCTGCTGTTGCTACATTTTCACTTCTAGCGTGATGATTAAACATATATTTGAATACTTCTCTCTGAAAATGCATGCCTTCGTGATACTAGTTGCGGAGTTAAATGGTAATGCAGGTTAAGCTATAACAACAAAAACTGCCGGGTTAAAATCTACTGTGATCAATATGTAAAATATCCACAGGTAGATGGTAGATGATTATAAATGTTATTGTCTAGGTGATATTGGTATCCAATGCATGTCATGTTTAAAATATCATGCGGGCGATTGTGAATTAGTGTTGGCAGGTGAAAACTAAAGACCTACGATTGACTGGATATGTCGTTACAGCTAATTTGATGTTTTCCCATTCAATCATATTGCTGACAATAGCGAATTTATAGAAACCACTGAGTATAATTCTTGTGGATACCATAGAAGTGATATCACAAGTTACTCAATCTTTGAAATTGTTTAACTGCAGATGACACTGATAATCGTTGGGATCCAAATACCAATTTTATTCAATTATGTCAAAATTGTCATTATATACTCCCATAAGATTTTGCTGTAAAATTTTTAATGTAAAAGGGGAAAATGATAGATTTTAGATTTATTACTTCACATCAATCGTCCATTTTTTTTAATGACGTTCTCATTTTATGCACTTTCAAATATAAGCGCATGTAATCATGTTACATAACATTTTGTATGAAGTTCCTTCTAACTCATGGTCGCAATAAATAAATGAGTATAATTCGGAATATAGGAAAGACCTTTATTATTATTATACATGAAAATACTAACCGGGATCGATAGTCTGAAATTGGTGCTGTAGAATGGCCGTGACAGAAACCATTGTTACCATGGCAACCCCAAGCATTTTTAGCCTGAAGAACATCCAATGAGAGACGGCGTCAGAACACAGCCTGGCTCGTTGGAAAAGGTCGAGCTTGGAGCGGTTTTCCATGCGGAATCTGTGTAATATAGACACAATTCATTTCATCATTATATTTTATTTTTAAACTGTATTTATGAACTTTATTTTCAATGAAGTATCTATCGATATTTCAGAATAATCACCAATGTATACATTGATTGAGTTACCTATTAATTAATTCATTTTTTTTTAATTAGATCTTTAGAAAAAGACTCATCATCGAATCTACGGGAAAATGCGGTCAGTCTCGCAGTCGACTGAGTTTCCAGATCTTCAGAAGGTTGGTTTTCCGAAAATAAAATAAGGTTCTTAATCCCGAAAAAGGTCTTGTACATTTTTTCTCATTTTTTAATAGGATTACAAACCCTTGGAATAACGAACCCCTTTTCCATTTTCAGAAGTATGAACCCTATCTAATTTTCTTTAGATGAATTACGAACCTCTGCACAAACACACCTTCGGAATAACCAACAAAGATTCAAAATTAAAAACCCTCTTGCGTTTCCAAATTATGAGCCCCGCTGGTATGGGAAATATATGCTTCGGAATTACGAACTTTCGGAATTATGAACCTTCGGAAATTAATAGCGAATCTTCGGAAAAACTAACGAGTGCCTCCAGTCTCCACAGAGTCTATGGATATCAGAATGCATACCTTTGTGTAGCTCTCATTCCTTTGATGACTGTTAAGCCGGCTAGTGTCTCTGAAAAGTGGCTGCAAATGTCAGAGTTGGAGATGCTTGTAATGCGGCGTAACTCTCTGGAAGTCTTTCGATAATAGTCCTGAAGGAAAAACATGTACGCAATTACAAAGTTGAGAAGAAAAAGGTACTAAATAACAACACGAGTGTATCGCAAGGAAATTATAAAAGGGAATGGATTTCGGACAAAATTTGGGAACAATTCCATCGATTTCAAGCCAACTTTAGAAGTCAGAGTTTAAAATTTACCAAATAATAAATGGTTGCAATGATGCCCATTTTTTTTTTTTAATACTAAGGTGTTTATCATCACAAATGTAATTTGATATATTATATTGTGCCTTCTCAAGCTTATCTCCTTTCTAACGCGCATCTCTCTTTCCTCATTTTCTTCTCAACCCCACATGCACCTTATCATTTTATATTATTTTCTGTACCCCCGAAAGAGTCAACAAATCTAAGGTAATGTACCTGAAAAGGCTTTTTTTTCAGCCGACAACTTAGAAACAAAAAAAATAAAAATAATAATGATGATAATCATAATAACATTATTGATAATATATATATATATATATATATATATATATATATATATATATATATTTATATATATATATATATATAAATATATGTATAAATATTCATATTAATGATAAATAACAACAACAACAATAATAATAATAATAATGATAAACCATTTAATATACACGTACCTGCATGCAATAGCATATGACACCAAGAGGTATGAGCCAGAATATAAACCATGGAAGACTGTAGGTGGTGAGGATGACTGCTCCTACAAAGCAAAGAACCTCACTGAGAAGATGGTGTATCGCAAAAGTCATGTGAAGGTCAATCGTGAAGACATCGGCGGTGAAACGACTGATGATGCGTCCCACGGGAGTAGCGTCGAAGAAAGATATTGGAGCCTGAGAACATAAAAGGAATGATGATGATGATGGTGATGATAATAAGGATTAATGAATTCAATGTAAAAAGAAATGATAAAAATAGTAATATTGATGATAGTGACGATAACAGCTGCATCAGCAGCAACATCAACAAAGACAGCAACGATAATAATAATATTAAGAATAATGATAATAATAATAATAATAATAATAATAATAATAATAATAATAATAATAATAATAATAACAATGATGATTATAACAATGATAATAAATATAATAATGATGATTATAATAAGTAAGGATAGTAATAATAATGCCACATTGAAATACACTGTGAAGACATTGGAGGTAAAGCGATTGATGATACGACCTACTGGGATAGCGTCGAAGAAGGATATTATAGTCTGACAAAATAGAAGAAATAATAATACCAACAAAAATGAGGATGCTGTTCAGTAGTCCATTATGGATGACCATAGCAGCACGTATAGCCCCATAACAAAACACGAATGTATTGAGCAATGTGAACACAAAATAAACATCAATCAAACTTACTCTGAGGATGCTGTTCAGTAGTCCATCATGGATGGCGGTAGCAGCACGTATGGCTCCATAACAAAACACGAATGTATTGAGCAGATTGAAGAGAGAACTGATACCGACTACACCGGCGTATACTCTCAGGTAGAACAGTGGGGATGCTGAGATGGAATCCTCAGCATGGTTCACATCTGGTGACCTGTGAGAAGACAGGTAGATGGTGAGAAATTGATAGAAAGAAATGAGAGATTAAGAGGGTCGGGGGAGGAGTAATACCGCCTTGTATAGTACACATTCACCACTATGAAACATTTTGTAAAGCAGTTGCTTTGCCTGTACTAGCCCACATGCTAATTCAAACAAAATAACAGTCCCTCACCCCTTTATAAACCTGGGTAAAGTGAATGAATGTGGATTGCAATCCTTAGTCATGCAAGCCCTAGTGGCAGATTAAGGGGGCAAAACCAGCCCATGCCCCTTCCAAAACCCAATTTGGCATACCTTAAAGGTACTATGTCCCATTTGCAGGCCAAAAAAGTGAAAACGTTAAATTCCAACGGCATTTGAAAGACAATATTAATTTAGAACTTCCCTAAAAAATAGGGGGCTTGAAAATGTCTTTAAGTGGAAAAATAACGACTATTAGTTGTCGAATCGACTTAGGAGCTATAGAGCCAGTAAGTAATAGTCTGATTTTTCAGACCATTGTACCGAATGGTCGTACGTTTTATGCTGCGCAAAGATTCAATCAGTTTAATTTTGGCCATTACAAGAAGTGGGTTATTGATGTAGACAAATGCTCATGTACCCTTTACAGCTCATTTTATGTATGTTATTACCAAAGATGAAAAAAGCCAGTCAGTCACTCAATAGTGTCTGACAGTGAAGTCTAGCAAGTAAACGGGTTTCCTTGCATAATTTGAATATTAGGACACTGCTAACGTTTAAATTTCACAGATAGGACATACATGACTTTTCATAATTCCTGCAAAGTTCTACAGAATTTGATGTTGGCTGCAAAAGGGACATAGTATCTTTAACTAAAATGGAAAAAGTGTCCCCTAAATATTTTTTCTTTTTTCGTAGTAACATTTTTTCGGAAATACGCCCCTTTTAAAGAATCCCGAATTAGTTCCTCGATAGCACCACCGGGGCTCGTACCCACGACCTTCTCATATTTCATTTGTTTTAATTCAATAAACATTTCATTTCCCTCGCAAATTCAAACTGAACAAATCATGAGATATACATTTACAAAGCAGGAAAGAGGCGGATTCCCAAAATCTAGGGGCTTGAGGTGGGGCCGCCATATAAACAAAACAGACATACATATAAATTACATGACAATTATCATTTACATGTACATAAATTGGTCAAAACCACTGAAACACAGCACTACTAGGACATACCAATAGCCTTGATATCCTAGATCCATTGAGATATTGATGGGATGAGTATGAGATGTTTGATGAGGGGAATCAGGGGATGATATGGTTTCCTCGGGGTCACCTCTGGTTTGGCTCACCCAGTACGAAAGCCACCAGTCACTCACATTTGTAGTCACTGTAGTAAGAAAATTTAAAACAAAAATCCGTTTAAAGAAGGCCTTGTAGAACATTAAGAAATAAAATAAATATAATACTTAAATGTCATCTATGATTGTTTAAAGGTAGTTGATATTAAGTGAGGTATGATCTAAAATGTATTTCATATCCTGGACACATTTTAAAGAGGGTTCGAATACAGTAACAGCGACGATATGAGAAAATCAAGTAAATATAATTAGTATGAGCACTATTTTTAGCATAGTCATCATCAATATCAACATTTTAAAAATTGATATTATTGTTTTTATTATCATTATTATTATTGTTGTTGTTGTTATTATTATTATCATCATTATCATTATTTCTTACTACTACTACTATTAACGGAAAGATTTTAAAATCAATTACACAAAACTTCACCTGAACTTTATATACTTAGTGAAAAGGGGCAGTTGAGTTAACTTTAAATTAACCCCCCAAAATAATGCTTTATCTAGTTGGGCCAGAAATTAATTGTTTTATTGATCTCAACATTTCAAACACCACTGTACAAAATTAAACTGATTTCACTCAATCAATATCAACAGAATCTCTACGATCTACCTTGCATGAGTACAAAGGTCAGCAGGATGAAAGAAGCTAGGTTATTCCCAATAGCATTCCAGTACCATCGGTACACCTCGGATTTGACCACGCCCTCCTCCTTCTCCTCCTCATCGACCACTTTCTTGCCGTTACCATCGTGACCTTTGACCTCAGACTCAGATACCTTTTCCTCTACTTTGGTGTCGAGTTTGCAGTGCTTCAGATGGCCGGCATACTTGGGGTTGTTAAACACCTCACCTGGAGGTCCTGAAACAAAAAATGCATACAACTTATTATAAAGCTTGTCTTCCTCTGTATGACCTCGATCGTCTTATATGAGGGCTAGCTCACGCGAGTAATGCAGTCCATCACTTGCTCACAGAAGCTTATCAAATATTAAATCATAAAAACTTTAACATCAAAGGAAATTCTTTTAAGACACAGAGGAGAGATTTGATCGAAATGAACCTATAGCTATGTTATTTGGAGAGTTTCTCAGCTCAAACGAATATTGTTTTAAAATACAACAAGGCGTGTCACAGCATTGGGGTGAACTACGAACAAGAATTTCTTTCTAACACCATCATCTTTTATAGATTAAAATCCGATTTTAGTTTGATATGAAAATGTTCAGTCATCTATCATGACATCCTCTTGCAAACGCCTGTACAACATGTATTACGAGCGAATGAGGTACACGTGTGCCAATTACGTAGTTGTGATTGGTCAGAATCAATCGCATCTCAACTGCAGTTGTTCAATTACTCGAAACCCCTCTCATAATAAAAGAAGCGATAAAAGCAGTTGGCAGTTGACTGGGTGTCTGCGAGATTTAGGCCTTAAGCTAGATTTTGAGTTGTGTTTCACCTCAACTTCTTTCTTTTTTCACAAGGGCCCGAGACTTACCTTACTATTTATCGAGTAAATTAACAAAAAATGCGCGATGCAATGAGGAATTATCTTTACCTTTTTTCACGATTTTGAAATCCTCCATGACTACGACGACGTCAGCGTCAACCAGGAAACGGGTATGGTGAGTACATAAGACCCTCGTCTTGTTACGTAACAACCCCATGATGCACTTGGAGAAGATGTGTTGTCCTACCTGGGCATCCACCGCGGCCAATGGATCGTCAAGAAGATAGATCTCACTGTCCTGTGGATAGGATGGAAAATGTAATGATTCGGAAAAAGGCCATGTTTACCTAACACTTTATGTCTTTATGACAAAGACGTTCGAAATTCACCTTTGCTGAAATCATTCGGTACCCATCTCGTAAATTTGGGGAATAACCTAGATAGGCCATTGGCCTCTGTTTTTCCCACCACATTATGATTTCAATTGAAGATGTTTCATTTTAACGTTTATTATTATATATATATGCATATAAATTGTACTTGTGTTTTTTTGTTTAATTAGATGTGGAAATAAAACTTGAACTTGAACTAAATAATTAAACGGAAAATGTTTTTAAAAAACACAGATGTGAGATGGTCTAGTGGTCTCGTATCTATGAAATAAGAATGTGATTACTGTATCAAATTGTTCCTAAGTGTTGACCTAAAAATGTTACTAGTTGTCCAAGTCTTCATCAATTTTCATACATGTATCATTTTACATAAACTTCCTTGTAGATCAATCCGTAGATCTTGGTCTGTAGCCCCACACCGTGTCTACGGGAATCATTATTACTATCAAACACTTTACTTTAGCTTAAATCAGATTATTTTATCTCGATATATAAATAGTGATGTATCCAACATGGGGTGAAGTCGCCTCCCCCTCCCTCCCAAAACAAAATCAGTCCGAAAGCCCAGAAGAAGAAAAATTATATACAAGATTAACGTCACGTATACAGCCCTACTATATTCCGTTCTAACCCCTGTATTACCCCGCCCCCCATCTCGTCAAGGGAAGATTCAGCCCCTATCTGTCTGGATATGCCACTATAAATGGAAATATGACACATTCTCGCCATACCTGATAGACAGCCCTGGCTAGAGCTACCCTTGCTTTCTGCCCTCCACTGAGAGTGATGCCTTTCTCACCAATCTCTGTATCATCTCCAGCAGGCAATATCTACAACGCCATACACAAATCAAATCAAGAAATGATCTCATTCAAGTAGATCAGAGGATGGGCCATTCGTAGTGCACAAGAATTAACAACTCACAAAACGCAGGTGGGGGAAATGAAAGGAAATTAGTTGATCATTTTCTCACATTGTGTTACTTCTATCAAACTATAAATATACCAATTTTTTTTTTTTTGGGGGTAATTTTTCAGTTATATATTACACGTATTTGCTTATCATGTTGTTATCAGTTTGTAAAGTTAATTTGGAAAAAGATCATAAAAAGAGAAGAAAAAAAAGAGACGATAAAACAGATCAAATCAAATCAAATTATTCCATTGATGATTTCCTTTTACTTTTATTTAAATTTAAATACCATAATGAAATCTAAAACGAATTTATCTGTCATTTCTGTCAGCGCAAAAGCGCGTCGCATGGCAATTTCACATAATGCTCGCACGATTATCTCGGTATTGGAATTAAACCGAACCCCCACCCAAAATAATGTTGTTAAACTTACTCTGATCCTATGTAATTTCATTTACTATCATTTTGTAAAACTGGGACCTTGCCCACAAGCAATTTGCTATTAAGGGCATCCCACCATTCAACATTGTGATTGTATTGCTGCATTTTGCCCTTGTGTTTACACTGTTTTTAAAATGGAAAATAAATAAATTGAATTGAATTGAATACCTTTAAATCTGCCAGAAGAGCACAGGCCTCCATGACTTGGTGATATCTCTCAGGATCGTATTCTCTTCCGAAGAGGATGTTCTCTTTCACGGTGGCGTGTTGGAGCCATGGTTCTTGAGTAGCCACACCAAACCCTTGATGAAGACCAGCCACACTGATACTCCCACTCTCCTTCACCATGTCGGCTAGGACGGATGATAGCAGAGAGGTCTTTCCTGACCCCACTGTACCAATGACTCCAACTAACTGACCCTGCAGAATTTAACCAATCTAGGGATTAGCAAAAGCCTTTTGATACTTGAGCGTTTTAATAAACCTCTTTGATTTACTTATCTTTATTTTTCCATTATAATTAAGCACGATGAATCAACATTTTACGTAATTTTATTTAGTCTGGGAATTACCTTGATCGACCTGTTGGCCTTTGTTATTCCCACCACATTATGAGTAGTAAATGTTTCTTTTGAAGCTCTGTTATATATATATATATATATATATATATATATATATATAATAAATAATTTATATAATTTAATGTTGTTGATTGCATTTCTTTGTTTTTAACCAACTGCGGAAATCAACTTGAATTGAATTGAATTGATTTACTTATCTTCATAGGTTATCTTCATAAAAAGAGTAAATTCTTATTGATATAGAAAATTTCTGCCAGTCTTGCAGAACTATGACTATTATCAATACCATGGTCATTTGGTATCTTGATTATATGTCAAACTTAACAAGGTTACATAATGAAACATCAGAAACCATTCACACTTAAATTGTGTTGAAAAGAATATGTTAAGATAATGATATTTGAGTTACTTAAATATGAAGTTTACGATGACATACACTTAATTAAGTTATGGCGTCGAATTATGTTGGTTCTTTTTTTTCAAAGGATCTTAAAATAAGTTATCACCTATCGAATAGCCTTTTCGGCTGGAAGTGTTTACAATTAAACTGTTCCTACCAGGTAATAATATAATACCCGGGTCGAAACTGGCAATGTAGACTTATGTCTTGCCAAGGACTTAAGTGCCATGGCGGGTCTCGAATCAACAACTTTCCCATCCCGAATCTATTGTTCGTACCACTAGACTACATCATCCTTAAATGGTGTATCATTTCGCCAATTTTACCTTTGTGACATTCAAGTGAATGTCCTGAAGCTTCACAAGGTTAGGATGCTCTTTCGTGTCGTCACGTCCTTCATTTTCTTTATCGTCTTTGATCTTCTCTTCTTTACTCTTCTTTTTCTCCTTGTGCTTTCCCTCTTCATCTTTCTTGTCATCTTCTTTCTTCTTGGGATGTTCCCAATAAAAGATACCCTGCTTGATTCTCAGTGCTTCTTCTCTTTCTTCTGACGGATGGTTGCCTGTAACATTAGTAGATAGACTACAGTTATACACCTGACAAGAAAACTAAAAATATCTTTGTTTTGTAAATCTTTGACTGGTAACATGGACAACAATCATGACAGTTGCAGAAATGTAGCTGGGTAAAAAGTAAACAAATTGAAGGTTATTTTGACGGCTACTGTCAAGGCTCTTAGGGGATTCAACACCACGAATTTAGGAGGCTTAAATGAGCCGACCCCTTCCCCTTTTGAGAATAAATTTGATTGAGAATTATAATGACAATAATGATTATAGTCATAATAATATTAATAATAACAATAATAATAATAGTAATGATAAAAACAATAATCATAATAACAATATTGATAATAATTTTGTTTACCTAAGGGGAAGCCTCATAGGCATTATAATGCTATTCTTCTTGAGGACACTGTAATAAATATACGCCAGCATTTGCAAGGTACCACTTACACCCGGGTGGAGTGCAAATAGGGATTAATGTCTTGCCAAAGTACGTGAGTGCCGTGCTGGGATTCGAACCCTTGACCCTAGGATTCTGAGTCAAGTGAATGAAATAAATATACCACGACATCTCTATAATAATTGTATGTCATTCCAATCAAACTCACTCCAATTGAAATATATGAGTTTCAATTGTATTATGAGCAAATTTCAGCTTGATCTATAGTTGTTATTTGTGAGTTACTACCCATCAAATTATCCATTAAATGCCCAAGAAATTGGAATGATTTTTTATTTACAGTTTTCATGAAATGATTGTGATAATATCATACATTTTTTATAGATAATCGTTTCATGAAAGAAGTCAGAATAACTCATTCCAACTTTATGTGCAACATGGTATTTTGGTAAAAGAAAATATGTAT
The DNA here is from genome assembly GCA_037976565.1 of Mesocentrotus franciscanus. NCBI lineage: Eukaryota > Metazoa > Echinodermata > Echinoidea > Camarodonta > Strongylocentrotidae > Mesocentrotus > Mesocentrotus franciscanus. The sequence continues at coordinate 12,815,784 of CP137672.1, read as the reverse complement.
ATTCGTCACATCACATTCAATTGAAATAAAACCTACGCTTTTCAACCCGACAGTGTGAAATGTCCAGTTTGATACTAATTGTCATTTTGTATACTTGATCAAACTTGTTTTTACACCTCCTAAAACTACGTGAATAACCATCCTGTATGTACCTGATAAGTAGTAAGCAGTGAGGTCTGTCTCTTCTAGGTCCAGATATTTCTGGATTCTTTTGAAGGAGACCCAAGCCTCTAGAAGACTATTCAACACCCACGGTATACCGTTGACTGGTCCGTCGAGCATGGAGAAGAGTGCAAGGCAGGTGAACACCTAGTACAAATTAAAGAAAGAACATTATACAAACCTCGAATCAGCTAAGATATTGGAAATATTTCTTTCACTCCGCATAGAGGACAGAGGGAGCAAGATTGGAGAAAACCTGCTAAAGAAAGGGAAAGAAAAAATGAATAACCATTAAATGACCAGATACATGGTCCTAAGATAAGGTAAGATTTTCATTATGGTCATTATAAAAAAATTTCTTTCAAACTGTTGTCTTGAAAAACATGATCAAGATTGTTGAATGTTTGCTATTTTACGATCGATTTGACGCTGCTATAGTTCTGAATCATCCAATGACTGTGTTATGCCTTTTACTATAACGGTTTTACATTTTAACTTCAACAGAATAAGTATTATTAGGATTAGATGATGATTAGGTCGACATTATCATAATTTCTTGAAATATATTTAAATATAGTTAATCGCCGCGAAAGTTGTAATTGGTGTTATTTGAAGTAAAATCTACAAAACTTTACGGGGTGGGGGGTTCTACGTGTTTTTCTTTCTTCCTTTATTTTCACAATTTTTGCCTGCCTTTTCACTCCTAAATTCCAGAGCATCCCAAGCAATGACCTTCAGATGGTACTGCATCACCATGAACTTGAAGGGATGACTGGTGACATCATCACAAATTGATTTTCACTAATTTTCTTTCAACCTACCTTTGCAGCCGTAAGTTCATTACCAAGCAGTGTGTAGGACGTGAAGGTACATAGCGCTATAAGGATTGGTGTAGTCGAGCATACACAGTGATTCAACGCACAGGAGTACCTGATGCCCTTCAAGCTACCAAGCTCTTCTGAACGAAGTTCATTGATCTCCTTCTTGAAATGGCGCTCCCAGGCAAAGAACTTGATCACTCGCATCCCATTCAATATCTCATGCATCATCTGGAATAAAAGTATACACAAGTATACAATTTTTATTATAATATACCTCTCTTTAGAAATCTAGCCATCTGATTGGTCGAAATTGGAGTCGTGATTCTAGCCATTCCCGTAAAGAAACGAACAATGCCAGTAACGGTTAATAGTTCATGAGTGAGATGCCCGAAAGATTCCGGGTACCGGGAAATAGTAAAATTTTGATGAGATCCCCATTGGTCTACGTGTTAAAACTTACTTTGTGCGAGCGCGGATACCATACAGTGCTTTATGTCTGCGATTCCCAAATGATTGTAACATTCAGTCATCTTTCCAACGAAGATTAACAGACAGTGTCTCAGATTTTCTGTGATGTTTTAACCAATCTTTACTCAAGAAAAGGATAAGGTAAGAAATCTTGGTAGATTCTGTGTCAATTCGGTATGTAAAAAATATATCGACTGCTTTAATATTCGAGGCCTGGCTGTTTATATACTGGCTCAGGCGCACCTCGGGGTCATGGCAGGATGCAACGTCCCCTTGAGCCTATAAAAACAGCCAGGTCTCTCATGGCAGTCGATATATCTATACTATTTTTGTTTTTACTATATACGTATGTCTAGATTTTTTTAATTGCTTAAAATAATATGAATTACTTCCAGGTTTGTTGAATGTTATGATCAATTGGACTATTTTATCACGATAGATATATTTAATTGATAATATTTAACAAGTCCAATGTAAACAGTATGTGATGTACTTTTCTTTTTAATTATATTTTCCATATAAAGCTATGGATGGGGCACTGACATCAGAGGGAGGGAGGGGGTACTCCACCGGTGTTACATGGTGATGAAATGTAACTTAATTAGGTCATTAATAATTAGGGAGAGGAAATGGGAGGGGCCATTTTCTTTCCACGTTCTTTTTGCTCCCTATTCCTGTCGCTCTCTTTTCTACTTCTTTCAAGAGGTGTCTTAAAACACATCTTTTCTAATTTCTATTTATATTCCTCTTTGTTTGTAATCAATTTAAGCTTGGTATGATAATTTTATTTTGCTTTGTTTGTATTTTTGTATTATGCGCTTTGGATCTTATGAAGAGGCGCTTTATAATTGATTTTTTTTTTCTTTCTTCAAATTTGATTGGGGGACACAGGCCCGGGTGGCACGTGTAGCTAAGCCAAGGCTTGAACATAAATATTTGTACTTGTTATACCTTAACTCTACTGTCTTTGTGTTTCATCAGCTTCCGATGGTACCGGATGATCTGTGTCAAGATGAGCTTTGTTATTGGCATGATCAGCAAGGCAAGTCCTACGCCGATGATGAAGGATGCGCCCACCTGAAGAAAAACAAATGATGCAGGGGTTAAAATGTACATCGAGGCAATAAAAAAAGGATACTCCTGGGGGTGTTATACAAAGACTAAGATCGACTTTAAGTGGGACTTAACTATGACAGGCCATTCATGCCACTGGTTGCTCTCACTATTGGTCTCTCAATTATGATCTTTAGATAATATTTTTTTCCTTCAATAATCAAAAAATGTAAATTCTGTAGATTTGTGACCACGATTTATACGTTCCTTTAGAGACAAATGCCAGTAAATGGTAAGAGCAAATACCTGTAGTAGCATGAACGGCCTGCCATAGTAATTAATTCCAACTTAAAGTCGATCTTAGTCTTTGTGAAACACCCCCAGATTTCTTAAACTTGATATATGGATTCAGGACTATTACTATTGTTTTAAAAACGTACCAGTGTTTCCTTAAGTTTAACCATCGTATATTGTTATAAATCAAGTAAACTGAGAAATGCTCATTCTTGATTTAATATTTTCATTCTAATTACGCTTGCTGTTACTGCATAGTGAATAGACATCTTAATTACTCTACTATACACTTGGATCCTGGATTGTGGTTACCATGGTAATGCGCGTCTTTTATCCCACATGCTTTAAACATGCTGATAACTATGTATTACAAGTTCTTTTGAAATAAAGATATGATGAAACAACACATTATTCATATGATATATGACAGTGGCGTAATGAGCAAAACATTTTGGGGCTACACCTTTGTCATGTTTGTTTCATATACCCAAATTAATTTACCTGTTGATAGAGCAGATACAAGATTACGGCGAGTTCCAATAGAACACTCCAAGCATCGTGTGTGCTGTGACAGACCCGAGCTATCCTTCTCGCATCCACGTTCATCATGTTGGTGATCTGACCAGTGGTGAACGTCGACAAGGCTCTTGTGCCGACCGCAAGGGTCTTCCGATACAACGACGTCATCACAGCTGCCAGCAGCTGCATTTCAAGTTGTACTAAACGGTACTCATACTGGCTGTTAACAATGGCCCGGAGGCCAGTGGTGATGCACAGGCCAAAGGCATAGAAGTACCCATTCCTCACTGGTTCATGGGAGTTCTCTAGGTAGGACAAAAGGGCGTGTAAGAGCAATGGACTCGCAAACATACATATGTTGGATAAGAGTCTGAAAATACCTTGGAGGAAAATCTGGACACCAAAAGCTTGAAAAATTGCCCGACAAAGGGAGATTCTCTTAGGATTATCGCCATGAGGCATCTCGGGAACTTTGCCATTCTCTTGCTTCACAGAACTAGCTTGGGTACCACTAAATCTATTTCTCACCGGATTTGTATTGGTTCTTTGGAAATGTATGCTGCTGGTAGAGTCCTCGGAATCAAAAACGTCTTCGGCGAATGCTGTTGATCCTTGTGAGTAAAAACGAGAGAAGTAGTTCTCTACGTGACTGGATGTGAGTTTCTCTGGAAGCTTATAGACATCGCTGGCTTTCTTGAGCTGACCATTGGCCCCTTTGCGCATGATATCCTGGGCCCAACCAAATGTTAGCTTTGAGAACAGACTAGCATGCTCCGCAGCAAGATGATTGAAATCAGACGGTTTCCCTACTGATTCGTTGCTAGTCTTGCTGTCCCCACTAATGTCATCTTTGACGGTGGGACAAGCAGAAAGGCGACCATTTTCATGGGTTACAACTGTGTGTCCGGGTGTTGGCAAGAGTGTCAACAGATACAGGACTTGGAGGATACTGGATGCAACGACGATGCATTCCTGCTCAACGGCAGATGAGGTGTCATTCAGAATCTGGTTGATTACCATGCTTAGACGGACGCATTGGGATACAAATGTCAAGGACCAAACCAACATCACTGGTTTGTGTGTCCGTACAAGTCGAACACCCTGTTCTCTCAGCGTCCACAGGTACATAGACAACAAGAGCCATGCAATAGATGATGTTCCATCAAGCAGGAGGTCCGCAGGAGCCGACCTTGAGCTTGAGGTGAACTGTACTAGTAGGGGACCCAGAGCAGGCACCAGGGCAGACGAGACAGCGATGACAAGGCGAACATGCAGGGTTGCAGATCTCTTCAGAGTCGATCCTGTTGGTCTTTCGTTGGTGTGATCGAGACAGAGGTATAACGCACTGACAAGCGCCAACAAGACATGACTGACAAGAACGAACATCAACTTTTTCTGGATGCTACCGGAGGAGCAGTGTCCAGGACTTTCTTGATGCCATAGGGTGTCGTTACTAACATGCCTCCAGCAGAAGAGCTCAACTGGAGAAGCCATCTTGATTGTTCTACAGGTCCTGGAATCATTTAACATGCAAAAGACAAAAGGCAAAAGAAAACAAAAGGATATAGTCACGTTAAAAAAGTTGCCGTGTGGTATTTGTTTTAACTTTTAATTACCTTACATAATGGCAAAGGAAAGAATTGAATTGCAAAAACAATCAAAGTAGCTTGGGAAATGTTTTTGATGTGGGTCATTACTGGCCTTTCTTTTCAATAGCCCCTTATTTTCATGTCAAAACTCTATTATTTTTCTATTTTTACCCTACAGCACGTCAGGAATGTTCATTATCATTCAGGTTTTAATACAGTATAACATAATAATATTTAAGTAGGATCTATAGTCAGTATAGACAGTAATGCATAACTTTGTTCATTTTCCTTTCACATGCGAGTGAAAATGGATAAATACAAGACAGTCCAACGACAGAAAGAAATCAAGATAAGAAATGAAAGAAGAAGAAATTATACAGCATAGAACAACCAGTCACTGAAAATAAGTGCGATAAAAGAATGAGTAAATGAGTCAAGTAAAAAAAGAAAATCGATTCAAGCCTCCCAAGAGAACTGAATCTTTCTATCCAGGCATGCCAGGGACTTCAAATTGTGGCTTGTACTGACCAGGTTGGGGGGGGGGGGAGGAAGCAACAAGCAAGAAATCGTGGTGACAGCAAGTAGGATAGCGTCGAGGGTACAATCCTCACCACTACCCCGCCCCTCCCCGAATAAGAAGAATTTGCCTTTGCAGTATAAAAACGTTGCATTCTAGCAATGCCCCCTGATATATTACATTTCTTAGCAATAATCATATTGATAAAAACAATAATGATGATAATAATAATAATTATAATAATAATAATAATAATAATAATAATAATAATAATAATAATAATAATAATGATAATAATGATAACATTAATAATATTAATAATATATAGTAATGATGATAATAAGAAGAAGAAGTGGGAAGAAAAGAAGAAGAATAAAAGAAGAAAAGGAAGAAAAAGAAGAAGAAGAAGAAGAAGAAGAAATGAATGAGAAATAAATGAGAAATAATGGCAATAGTGCTAATGATGATGATAACAACAACACTTATTGTAACAGTAATAATAATGACTTTGGCTTTGGCTGTGGCCGGAGGGCATAACTGGTTATTCTCTGACAACGGGAAAGAGTCATCAGATTTCAGGGATGTCTTTGTAATGTGTTCAAATTTATTAGGGACAAGAAGAAGAAAAAAATAATGGATGAAAGACAAGAAAAGAATAGAGAAATTTCAGGTGTGGGGCAGAATTTTTAGGCACATTTTCTTTTCATACTCGAAGTGTACTTAAAATATGCCTTATCAAGTTTTGCCAAGGGGAACGTCGTTCCCTTCTACCCCCAACCCCCGATCGGCGACATAATGATATTAATAAATGACTAATAACTTCTCGTGATGAGTGTCTGCCACGCATGACACATGTTACCTAATTACTACTCCTGTGTCGAGAGTGGCAAATGTATAGATCTATTGATGTTTTGCCAATTTAAGAAAGTTAGTACTACCTGTGGCAGGGATTCGAACCCATACCTAACATATGAGTGACAGTCCGCTTGAGTGTTATGGTGACACCAGTGTGACGCATATCAAAACGTTTGGGTCACTGAACAGTGCTTGTTTTATTACCAAAATATGTCCTATGGAGAATGACGTGAAAAACACGTCTTTTTTTACATCCATCTTCATTCTGCTAAAAGTACCACATATTTTGCCTAGTTTGACTAGTATAATACGACAAAGACATGTTCTTTCGGGTAAAGCAAACAAATCACAATTTCATTTTGATTTACTATCGCGTTGTCTTTGTTAAAGTAATCAATTTACTGTTATTTTCAGCTCTTTTCTGTGTAAAATCAACGGGTCGGGCGACAGAGCTTTATTACCATGTCACAATTTGGCATAACGCCTTCTTCTAATTTTTAGTTTGAGAAAGTCATTTTTCTATGTAATTTTATCTTTTCAACCATATAAGACTCGTTTATATTGATCAATGTTATCCCCCGCGTATCCGAGATGCAGAGATGGCGGAGCTACTCCCAAATAGGAGGGGCACCAACAAAAAAGGGCACTTTCTGGAAAAAAAGGGCATCTTCAAAGAGAAATCTCAAAGCGAAAATATACAAGTTTTTAGACATTGGTATTTACCCCTATGCAGGGATGATTTTAATATTTGTTTCTCTTTATACATCATATAAGATATTGCTTAAGCATCATACTTTGAAGTTGGATGTGATGGTCTGAAAATTCATTTGCGAGCGTGCAAAGCGAGCGAGGAAAATTGTTAGGATTGGTGAGGTCGCAGTGCGAAAATTTACATCTTATAAAGAGGAAAAACCCAATTCTGATGGGGTTATAAGTACATTCTCATAACAGAAGACTGAAAAGACCTTTGATAAGTAACATAATTATAACATATATAAATGCGAGCGAGCGTAGCGAGCGAGCTTTTTGGGGAAATTGCTCTTAGTCGCTTGAAATTAGGGGCACGTTTAATGACGAAAGGAAAAGGGGACACTTAATATCGAAAGGGATAAGACACTTATTAAAGTCAAAGTACAAAGGCCAATTATCAGAGGTGAAAATGGGGCACTTCTTACACCTAAAATGCACTCACCGGAGATGAAAAAGGCACTTATGAGAATGGAAATGGGCATTTGTCGACGGAAAAGAGGGACCCATCAGATTTTGATAGGGGCATTTATAAGAAGTGAAAAGGGGCATTTATGAAAAAGGAATAGGTTTCTTATTAGAAACGAAAAGGGGCACGTATCATTGTTAAAAGGGTAATTATCAGAGGTGAAAAGGGGCACTTATCGCATCTGTAAAGGGGCACTGACCATATATGAAAAGAGGCACTTATGGCAATGAAAAAAGGGCGCTAATAATATGGAAATGTGCATTTGTTGAAAGAAAGGGGCACCGATCAGATTTTAATAGGGGCATTTATTGGAGGTGAAAGGGGGCTTTTATAAGAAGGGGGAAGTGGCTCTTATTAAAAAGAAAAAGAGGCACATGTTAAAATAAACGGGGCACTTATCAGAAATGGAAAGGGGTAATTATGAGAGGTGGAAGGGGCACTTATAAGAAGGAAAAGGAGCATTTATTAGGAAGGAAAAGGGGGACGTGTCAAAATAAAAAGGGCATTTATTAGAGATGAAAAGATCACTTATTAGAAGGGAAAGGGGCACTTGTCAAAGTAAAGCGAGTATCTCTCAGAATTGAATAGGGTCATTAACAAGCGATGAAAAGGGGCACTTATGACAATAAAAAGGAACTATTTTCATAGGTGAAAAGGGGCATTTACGTGAAAGGGAAGGGGCTCTTTTTTTAAATGGGTGCACTTATCATAAGGAAAAGGGGCACTTATTAGAAAGGAAATGGGGCACATGGGAAAATATAAGGTGCGCTTGTTCGAGTTAAAAAGGGGTAGATATTAAAAGGGGAAGAGGTACTTCTTACAAAGAAAAAAGGGGCACTTGTCAAAGCAAAAGGGGCACCTCTCAGATCTGAATAGGGCAATTATCAGAGGTGAAGGGGTGCTTATCAATAGTGAAAAGAGGCGCTTCTCGTACCTGAAAAGGGGCACTTACTAGAGATTAAAAAGGGCACTTATGAGAATGGAAAATGGACACTTATTGCAAAGGAAAATGGAAACTTGTCGAAGGAAAAGGGGTACGTGCCAAAATAAAAGGGGCACTTATCAGAGGTGGGAAGGGCCACTTTTAAAAATTAATAAGGGCACTTGTCAAAGTAAAAGGGGCACTTTTCCTATGTAAAAAGTGGCACTTCTTACAAAGTTAAAGGGGCACTTTTACTACGTAAAAAGGGGCACTTTTGAGGTACTTGTGGGGCACTGTGCCCCCGGAGCGCCGCGTCTGCCGAGATGTAAGACCACCACATCTTTGCCGAGCGAAAGTTTTTGGTGAGATGATTCAGTTTGAGAACTGTGTCGCCTATAGTCTCTGTCATAATGCACAGTGGTGGAATAATACTGGCTGCACATAGATACCGGCTGCACATTATGTAATCTGTTGTGTGAACAGAGCGTGACTGATGCATTTTCTTCAATTCCAATAGGGTCCATTTAGCTCTAAACGTTTTGATATGAGCCCCCCCCCCTCCCACAGGCACACACACACACCAACACAAACATACACACCATCACAAGCCTACCATTTAAAATGTGTTAGGAAAGAATAAATGAATGATTGAATGAATGAATGAATGAATAGGTAATTAGAATAAATAAATTACTGTAATTAACAAATATATCCTTCAGTCAAATAAATAAATATATAAATGAATAATTAAGTAAAGTAATAAATAAATAAATAAGTAAATTAATAAATGAATAATCAATAAAGACTAAAACATATATATATATATATATATATATATATATTCTGCGGCCTGCGGAGTCTGGATTGAATTTCGGAGGCAGCATTTAAAATTGAAATGCATTGAATAAATGCAGCGAAAATTTGTACTACTGAGATACCAACTTTAAAACGTAAAGCTAAGCATTTATCCCCCAAAATCACTGCTACACTAGTAATTCTGCTAGAGAATTAGATGTCAAGAAATTATTAGAGATTTAGAGGTACCGGTATTCTAGTTAGACAACCCGTTTGTCTGACAATCAGAATTCTGTATGACTCACCGAAATGTCAGGATGAAAATGTTCTGTTCTGATTTCCATAAATTTGAGGCTCTTCGGTGACAAAAATGATGAAGTTCGAAGAAGCAGCAAGAGCAGATGAAGCCAGCCACGATAAGAGTTGAAATGGAATGTGGTCCCCAATCTACCAGGCTAGCCCCCTTTTATATCTACCAATCAGTTCCACTCTCTGGAGATTCCCGGGCTCGCTCGATGAGGTAAGACCCTCAATTTAGCTCGAGATGCACGATTACACAGTGCAGTTCAAAGACGATTACGTAATACATCCTACTGCTCAATGGACGGGTGAATCACTCCATGTGTTACTCTGTTGCCAGGGGTGCGCCGACCGCACAGCCGCGCGCGCCGAGGCACTGGAGTGTTAAGAGTCTGCGCCGTGCTAGCTGCATGCATATCGCCATGCTCATAATATGGGGATTACCCCCAAAGATTCGGATTGGGGATATGACGGTTAGACAGCTAAAAGGTGCATGGTGTAGTGAGGAAGAAAAATGAGAAAGAAGAAGAAGATGGTATTAAGATTACATAAAGAGTATGAGATAACCTGACAAATCTTCTCGGTAAAATTTAAGATTTTTAGATATTATTTTTTGGCAAAGGAATACTATGGAGCCCGCAATTAGAGAAACTATAAACCCATTTGACTATGTGAAAAAATAACACACAGTCTCTCTCATTCTCTCACTCTTTTTCTTCTTTCTCCCCCACCCATCTGTCTATCTATCTATCTTTCTTTCTTCCCCCATCTCTCTCT
>CP137672.1:12114091-12164996 GCA_037976565.1 Mesocentrotus franciscanus | reverse complement strand
CATCAATGAGTGGAAACATCGGTAGCGTACGAAGGTGCTAGGCTGGCGAGGCTGGCTGCCTCATGAATAAACATGATTATATGACGTCACGAACGTCATCGCACTTACTGGTCCGCGCCACGCCTACTCTAGATCCTATTTTGAGGGGGTGCTAGGCTGAATGGAGAGGGTGCTAGGCTGAATGGAGAGGGTGCTAGGCTGGATGTAGTTAGTGCACGTAAGGAGATAGATGGAGATAGATGGAGATAGATGGAGTTAATTAATGTACATTTCTAAGGCTCAATGGAGGGGTGCTAGGCTTGATGGAGGGGGTGCTAGGCTGGATGTAGTTAGTGCAAGTTTGAATGAAATTAGATCGATAAATTGAGTTAATTAATGTACTTCCTAAGGCTAAACGGAATTAAGGGGTGCTAGGCTGGATGGACATATGGAAAAGTGGTGTCTTTTGGCCAGTCTCGAACGCATGCTCGCGCGCAGGCTTTAAAAACCGTTCTTTTGTCAAAGATATTGGTGTAACTTTGCAATGCTGCAAAATACAAGGCTGGCGCGAGCGGTTTTCTATTGTGTATATTTTTTTCTTGCATTTTCCAGAATATGAGAAAATAATTTTAAGTATTTGCGTCGGACTAGGCCTCGAAAGAAAGATTTTCAAGTGAATTTTGACACCAACCCTTCCATAGCAATGCACGTACTTGCACAATTCGAAGCAGGAAACTAATCGATAACCCCGTGTTTGAGACTCTGTATCCCAGCAACGGATTACCCTACGCATACAGCGTTTTCACTTTCCAGTCCGGAATTTTCCCCTCTCTATCATATATCAAAATCAAGCTGATTGGTTTAAAAAATTCGTCGGAATCCTTGAAAAAGTAAGAAGATTAATCTATTCCATCCAATCACATTTGGTGACACTCCGAGCTCATTAGCATAACGAGTCATATCACGCCATGACTAGGACTGAGCCTGCACCATTGTCTGACAGGGGAGTTCATTGCCATTGCTTCATTTGTTTATGTCAGCGATGATTACATTGGCTGTATTGTTGAACAATGATGTTCACATTTAAATAAAAAGAAGAGATGAGATTATTGACGCTGTTTTATGGAGAAAATTCCCAACTCTACCCCATGCATCTTCAGTCCACACATTACAACTATGTGTTATCCCTCTGTACATTGAGCTTAATCTACCTATATTCGCTAATGGACTGGTCCGCATACTCGCATTTGCGTGGCTGTGTGTGCAGTTGGCGCGTAGGGTCATGAATTATTCATGAGACGTACCTGTGCGCGCTGAGCAAAGAAAGACACGCACAGATCCACTTTAGTGGATCAATTTCGGCCTGAAACTTTTCCATATGGGGTGCTAGGCTGGATGTAGTTATATAATAGTGTAAGTTTAAATTAAATCATGCTAGTTATAATGGAGATAGGTGGAGTTAATGTACATTTCCTAGGTGCCGGTGCTAGGCTGGATGGAGGAGTGCTAGGCTGAACGGAGTTGGAGACTTGGAGGAGCTGATCGATGCTCGATTGTCTCCGACCGATTTCTTTTCAGGCGCGTAGCCAGGGGCGCATGGCGGCCGCCCCCCAAAAAAAAAAGAGAAGAGAAAAAAGGAAGAGGACGTAGGAAGAAAAAGGAGCACGGTACAGCGAATCGTCATCTTCTCTAATAATTCAATGAAACGTCAAAGGGAGGGGGGAACTGAATTCAGACAAGGATTAAGAGTCGAGATCGAACGGTACAACGAATCGTCTTCTTTCTCTAATAATTTAATGGAACGTCAAAGCTTCCGCACTTCGTGCGGGAGGGGGGAAACTGAATTCAGACAAGGATTAAGAGCCGAGAACGGTACAACCAGGCCCGTAGCCAGGGTTTTTTGGCACGCCCCCAAAAATTTCCAAGATCACACACCCATCCTCATAGACCCCTCCCCAAGACGTCGATCAATTACATGTATGTGCCCCCGCTACATCAAACTCTGGCTACGGCCCTGGGTACAACGAATCGTCTTCTTTCTCTAACAATAATATTTAATGAAACGTCAAAGCTTCCAGCTTCGCGGAGGGGGGAGCTGAATTCAGACACGGATTAAGGGTTGAGAACGGTACAACGAATAGTCTTCTTTTTCTAATAATTTAATGAAACGTCAAAGCTTTCGCACTTCGCGCGGGAGGGGGGAAACTGAATTCAGACAAGGATTAAGAGCCGAAAACGGTACAACGAATCGTCTTGTCTCTCTAATAATAATACTTAATAAAACGTCAAAGCTTCCGCGGTTCGCGGAGGAAGGGGGGGGGGACTGAATTCAGACAAGGATTAAGAGCCGAGTACGGTACAACCAGGCCCGTAGCCAGGGGTTTTGGGGCACGTGCCCCAAAAATTTCCAAGATCACACACCCATCCTCATAAACCCCATCCCCAGGACGTCGATCAATTACATGTATGTGCCCCCCCCCCCAACATCAAACTCTGGTTACGGCCCTGGGTACAACGAATCGTCTTCTTTCTCTAACAATAATATTTAATGAAACGTCAAAGCTTCCGCGCTTCGCGGAGGGGGGACTGAATTCAGACAAGGATTAAGGGTCGAGAACGGTACAACAAATTGGCTTCTTTCTCTAATAAGTTAATGAAACGTCAAAGCGCGGGAGGGGGGAAACTCCCCCCTCCCTGCACCCACCCACCCACCCCCCCCACTAGGGAGCGCGCTTCGCGCGCTCTGTAAGCGATTCGCACGCTTTGCGTGCTCACTACCGCCCTCCTAAAATAAATCCTGGCTACGCGCTTGTTTCTTTTTGCAATTCAATCAAATCATACAAAATAACCAATTAATTTCCAATCAAGTTCATTATAAAACAGGGAGAAGATAAATTTGAAGTAGAATACAATTAATGAATCAAAGTCTGTGACTGCATATTTAGATATCCACAGGCGCGGATGCAGGGGGGCCGAGCGGGCCTTGCCCACCCCGCAAAAAAAAGAGAGAGAGAAAAAAGGAAAAGAAGGGAAAGGGAAAGAGGAGAGAAAGGGAAAGAAAGAAGAGGAAGAAGAAGAAAAGGGGGGAAAAAGAAAGAGATCGGGGGGGGGCACTGGCGTACTGATGGGGGGGGAGGGGGGCAGTTGCTCCCCCAAAAAAAAAAAAAATTCAAACGTGGTTTATTTCTAATTCGATACCGGTGATTTACAAATGTTGCTGAAATTACATAATTTTCCAAGATTTTTCCTCACTTTTCATTAAATGACAAATTCTTTAATTTACAGTCAGGCAAGAAATATGCTTATTTAGAGGCCTACATGTCAGGGCCCGCGAAACGGCGGGGCTCGGGGGCCTCGAGCTCCCCCACACTTACAAAAAAGTATATTAAAGAGAAATAGAAAGAAAGAGAGAAAGAAGGAAGGAATTGTGACCTGCCAGTGTCAAAAAAAAATATGAGGTATCAAAATATGCTCATCTAACCGTGATTAAATGCCTAAAACATCTGAGTTTCCGGGGTCTCTGCCCCTGGATTCCACCTAGGGCCATAAGGCGGGCCCCTGGATGCTCATCTGACGGTAATTTAATGCCTAAATCCCCTGAGCTTCCGGGGGCTCTGCCCCTGGACCCCACGCCATTAGTGACCTGCCAGTGTCATGAATAAGGTATCAAATTATGCTCATCTGACCATAATTAAACGCCCATACCCCTGAGCTTCCGGGGGCTCCGCCCTTGACACCCGCGGGGCCTTGCCCTTAGACTCCACGCCAATTTACGCTACGCTCTACCTGATCGTAAAAACCATATATTGAAAACGTTCAGCGGGGCCTGCATGTAAAAGTGCATGGGGTGATGTGGATTTTTTGTCTGCCCCCCCCCCCAAAAAAAACGTTTTTGCTCATTACGCCACTGCTGGTCACAATTACGTACCAATATGTGGCTCGCATAATTTCAAATTTGGGCCCCCCCCCCCTAAGAAATCCTGGATCGGCGCCTGGATATCCAATACTACTGGTAAGCAGCAATACCTCTTCAGTCATTTTGTACCCACCCCCCCCCCCTGCCGTACCCTCTACCTCACAGTAACAAAACTAATAATAACTTTACAACATAAGTATATTATCAATCATATGCAAATCCTTATTCCCAAAACACAAAATTAATAAAACACAGGATGAAAAGTACATGCATATTCAGATGGAAGTTTCTTGATTAATTAATACCTAATATGTTTCATTTTGTAGAGCTTCAGTCAGTGTTCTCGCACCAGCATTGCACAAGCCTATAAAACCAAAAGATTATATGGAACTGTAAATGACTTCATAATATGAATTTATAGAATTAATGATAATTATATATGATTATATTGATAATAATATGTAAAATTAACAAATTACAGAATTGCAAAAAGAAATCGGTCGGAGACAATCGAGCATCGATCAGCTCCTCCAACTCCGTTCAGCCTAGCACCCCTCCATCCAGCCTAGCACCGGCCCCTGCATTGAGCATTAACTCCATCTATCTACATTATAGCTAGCATGATTTAATTTAAACTTGCACTATAACTACATCCAGCCTAGCACCCCCTCCATCCAGCCTAGCACCCCTTACATTGAGCCTAAGAAATGTACATTAAATATTAACTCCATTTATCGATCTCCTAGCATGATTTCATTTATACGTGCACTAACTACATCCAGCCTAGCACCGGCCCCTCCATCCAGCCTAGCACCTTCCATTGAGCCTTAGAAATGTACATTAATTAACTCCATCTACATGTATATCCAAGCATGATTTCATTTAAACTTGCACTAACTACATCCAGCCTAGCACCCCCTACATCCAGCCTAGCACCCCTTCCGTTTAGCCTTAGAACCCCCTCCATGAGTCCATTGAGCCTTAGAAATGTACATCAATTAACTCCATCTATCTCTTAGCATGGTTTCATTTAAACTTGCACTAACTACATCCAGCCTAGCACCCTCTCCATTCAGCCTAGCACCCCCTTAAGCTAGGATCTAGAGTAGGCGTTGCGCGGACCAGTAAGTGCGATGACGTTCGTGACGTCATATAATCATGTTTATTCATGAGGCCGCCAGCCTCGCCAGCCTAGCACCTTCGTACGCTACCGTACTTTACTGGAGAGCAGTCTATTTTCAAGCTATCAAGACTTATATTTAATTGTGTACCATTAAGTTTTTCTATTTCATGAATATCTACCTTACATGAAAGTTAAAAAAAAACAGCCAAAAAACTATTCATTTAAAATATAATTCATGAAATTACAAAAAATAATAACCTATCAGAATGTGAGACAAAAACTAGACATAGTGAATCTATACATGAACTGTGATAAAGGCTAAAATCATCGCCGACCACAACGGCTTGCTAGTGGCTATCTGCGGCCGTGCCCCCAGCCGCGCCCCCGCGCCTTGGACCCACCATGCGCATGCATGCTTAAACGTAGGCCGGTTGGCAGTTGGCGTATGTTGTAGCTATGAGTATAGTATGAACTGACTTGCAGAGCTGAGTTGAGCTAGAGTAGAGCATATACTCCCAGAGTCAATCTTATTCGATTTGTGACCGTCGAAACCTTTCCCCCCGATATTTAGATAATATTTGGCAGGCGTTATGGCGGGATCTGGACCTGAGCTTCATATAAAGACACCTCTTTTAGAGAGCATCCCAATGACGAAAGTTGCAGGCTGCCCAGTGTATATCAAATGTGACAACATGCAACCAACGGCATCCTTCAAAATTCGAGGCATTGGAAACAGATGCAAGAAGGTATCAGTCACAATCAGTGAATCTTGTTCATGTGCAATTATGTTGGTAGAATTATTCTGAATTATTCTGAAAATGTACCACTTGGTTGATCTCAGTATATTTTATATTATAATTTCGACTTCTGATATCCCTATACTAGTATATAGGCCTATAGACCGAAAGCTTCAGTCTCTGATATCGACGGTTGTTCCGCTGAGATTGCATCTGGCTCCTCTGACCGCCTCTATACATAGACTGAAGAACGTCCTATGGGGACTGTACGGGAGGAATGGTTCGGTTCGGCCGGACCGCGATGAATGAGATATGCAACGAGTTTTTCACTCTTTACGTCTTCATATATCCACTTTGGCTGCAATATTACACTGAGTATTATAACAAATAAGAAATAACCCGAAATATATACTTTGACTTACGATAGCTTGCTCATTTAGATCCTATATTAATGATTAATCCGAGAAAGTCTTGTAGTCAACATGATTTGTTGTCAGCCATCTTGGTTTGAGTTGATGAATATTCATTTTTCTTTTCGAACGTCCAATAGCTACGTATGAGTCAGCCCGGCTTGAGCCGGTGATGTTTGAATATTCATAAGCCCAATATCAAACACGTGCTCTGATTGGCCATTGGGCTTGTTTTGGTCGGTTGACCCGAAATATATCGGGCGGGTCATGTCATAGATTACCAGTTCGAATGCCGCTTCTTGGTTCTGAGATAAAAATTGGATAATTCATATACGTAAGTCCGTAAATTTCGCATTTAGAAATAGGTAATAAAACTTATACAACTGTACATAGGAGAACAAAAATACAAAGTTTATTTCTATCTGATTTATAAATCAGAAAATTAGATCTAAATAAGGAAAATCGTGGGAGAAAGTTTTTGACCTAAAAGCAGGCCAAAATCGGCTCAATCTCTCCCCCCGGTGCGAGCCGTATGGGGTACCGTCTGTGTATGGGGAATGTCAACAAATGTCAGTTTTATTAAAGAATGACCCATACCAGACGGTTATTTCTGTCTAATAGGCCTATAGCCAACATTACAGAAAACGTAACTATGTAGTATTTAGTGATGACCTACTAAGTACTAAACAACAGAATAGTTTGGACAATAATTCTAGGACCATAATTAATATAATATTTTATATACCTCACTTTAGAAATCTAGCCATCTGATTGGTCGAAATTGGAGTCGTGATTTCAAGCCATGCCCAACTCACAGGGCATAGCAATACACAGGTATGGCGCGCCGTTTGACCAATAAATCAGATAAACACTGTTTATCGTCGAAAAACACTGTTTATCGAGCGATAAACACTGTTTATCGAGCGATAAACACTGTTTATCGAGCGATAAACACTGTTTATCGAGAGAAACTATGTTTATCGACTGATAAACACAGTTTCTCTCGATAAACAATGTTTATCGCCGAAAAACAGTGTTTATCGCTGATAAACAGTGTTTATCGAGAAAACTGTGTTTATCAGGCGATAAACATAGTTTATCTCGATAAACAGTGTTTCTCTGAATTATTGGTCAAACGACGCCCATACACAGGGCCTAGTTAAAAGTTTCTACCCTCCGATCCTGCGATTCCCATTGGTTTACTGCGAACCCCATTGGTTTGCGTGTTAAAATTGTCTATGTGCGAGCACGGACGCCATACAGTGCTCTTTGTCTGCGATTCCCAAATGATTGAAACTTTCACTCATTTTTAAGCGAAGATTAACAGACAGTGTTTCAGATTTTCTGTGATGTTTTAACAAATTTTTACTCACTAAAAGGCTAAGGTAAGAATTCTTGGTAGATTTTTGTTTTAATTCGGCATATAAAAGTAATATCGACTGCTTTAATACTCGAGGACTAGCTGTTTCTATACTGGCTCGCGGGATAGTTGAACCCCTGCTATCACCCCTCGGCGCGCCGCCCACCCAGGCGATAGCAGGGGATTCAACTATCCCTTGAGCGTATAGAAACAGCTAGTCCTCTCGTAGCAGTCGATATAACTATACAATGTCATATGTATGCATTGTATACCAAGATGTTGTGTGCCGGACAGGCTGTGTATCCGGACAGTTGATTTAAAATAGCGATTTGAAGAAGTTTACAAGCAATATTTCATAAATATTCTAAGACTTATGTTGGACAATATTACAAAGGACAAATATTCATGATGGTTAGTGAGCTATTTGATTAATATTTTCTGTTGAATCCGAAGGCAAAAGAGACTGAGAAGTCTTTATGTTTGTTAAGTGTCTGGACACCCAACCTCCCATGATACAATCAGAGTCCACTCTATCTTGTTTTGTTGCAGATTGATTTAAATCTACTGCTACTTTAGTACTGATACTGTAGAGGTGTTGTGGTCCAGTGGATAAGTCTCCAGACTGTGACCCACAAGGTACAGGGTTCGAATCCCTACCACAACACTAAGTTCCTTTGGCCACACTCCACCCAGGTGAGGTAAATGGGCCGGGTACCTGGTAAGATTATTCCTTGTAATGCACTGTGAGTCTGTGACTGTGCGCTTTAACGGCTGCTGGAGCTAAAGCGAGGGTAATAATTTCCAAAGCTCTTTTGAAGCGCATAGGGACGTTATATCATAATGTGTTATGCACTATACATGCAAGAACAGATTATTTTTAATACTGTACCACAACTAACGTTTGTGATTTGCAGGCACTTGAAGCTGGGTACACAAGAATCATCAGTTCATCAGGTAAATTAGCTCTGCCGAGAGGGGCATTAATAACTAAATTTATATATATTTTAATTGGAGGGGGAGGGGGGTAGGGAGGAAAAGCAAGAGGTCATATTGAATCATTTGTATTAAAACAGTCCATGTAAATAGATGAAAAAATGTAGGTGCAGTAGTGTTGGTATTGTTTGGGTGTTTTCTTCTATGTAAATTAGCCTAAATTAATTAAAGGTTGGGTAAAAATAATTAAAAAATAATCAATCAATTTTTTTCTTAGAAGTTTAAGAAAATTGTCAGTATAATTTCAAAGCTCTATGAGGAAGCATACAGTGGCGAGAGGCACTCCTACAAGAACCAATGATAAGTGCTTATTCTGTGCAATTTCAATTTGTTTTTGAGGATGAATGGCATTTTCACTAACAATACACCAACAGATAATAGTTTCTGAATAATTATCTCCATGAAACATATATATATAAGACATAAAATATTTTTTTCTCTCAACTTTTGTCTTATTTTTGTCTTTTATTTCCCTGTAAACTAGGAGGTAATGCTGGTTATGCTGCTGCATATGCGGCTAGACAACTTGGTATGCCTGCTACTGTTGTGATTCCAGAGAGCACATCTAAATTTATGGCCGACAAAATACGGGGTCTAGGAGCCGATGTTATCGTCCATGGAAAAGTAGGCAACAATGTTCTTTCTTTTTTGGGGAGGATGATGGAATCTCTACATATATATTTGTGTTAACTAAAATAAAATATACATTGGCAGTTATACTTAATCTTGTATGATGGTTACTTGACATACAGCCCACACACACACACACACACACACACACACAAAGAGTGAAAATTAAAAAAAAAGCATTTGGTAGAAATCACTGCACAGAGATGAAGAAATCAATAAAGGACAGATGAGTTTGCATTTGGCATTTAGAGTCAATCTTTGTACATAAACCAAGTTAATTAATGCTATGTAAATGAAATAAATGATGGAAAATTCATGGTGCAGGGTAATAGTTCAGTAGGCCAAGGCACACAATTGATTTAAACATGCTTCTAAAAACTATTCAACATTTATTTTAATTTTTTTATATCTTGGACAAAATCTCAGAGTACCCCATCAACTTCTCTGAAACTATTCATCTGTCACTCAACAGGTATGGGACTATGCTAATGAACATGCACTTCAACTGGCCAAGGAAGATTCTTCAGCTGTAGTTATTCATCCCTTTGATCATCCAGATATTTGGTATGATATGATGTGGAATGAATTCAGAATTTAAAGAAATTAAATTGTATTTTTGTTAAAATATATTTACCCTTTGATACTTGCATTCATTCCCATTCTAGTTTTGTTTGTGAATTCACCAGTATGTAGAAAATATTATTAAGAATTTAAGATATGGTACTTACAGATAATTCAACCATATAAATGTGTGTTATTTCAAAATCAAATCTCATCCATTGCTTACTTTCTACCTCCACCCCCCCCTCCCCATGGTTCAGTGATGGAGGAAACAAAAATAAGTTGGCATTTAAAAAAATATAAACCTATTATAGCTACAATAAGTCATTTCATTGTCTGTGTGAATATTATACATATACAAAACTTGTAGAAAATCAATAGATTATCATATTTTCTTTCATCATATGAATGTAGTTCACATGATAAGGCTGTTACTCTCTCTATATCCTTTGCAGGGAAGGGCATGAATCTATAATCGTGGAGATCCAAAACCAGCTGCATGGAAAGAAACCAGACGTTGTGGTTACGTGCGTCGGAGGCGGGGGCCTGCTCTGTGGGGTGGTTCAGGGTCTGCAGACTGTAGGATGGGGTGATGTTCCCGTCGTTGCTATGGAAACCTTTGGTGCTGAGAGCTTCAATGCTGCAGTGAAGGCTGGGAAGCTTGTGACGCTACCAGATATAACCAGGTGAGAAAATCAACTATCAGATTTCTCTCATTGCTCTGAAAATGTAATGAAATAATTAGAGCCTTCCCGCCCCCCAAAATAATAAATGAACAAATAGATAAATAAATGAATGAATGAATGGATGGATGAATGGATGGATGGATGAATGGATGGATGGATGAAGGGATGGATAGATAGATGGATGGATGGATGGATGGATGGACGGACGGACGGACGGACGGACGGACGGACGAACGAACGAACGAACGAACGAACGAACGAACGAACGAACGAACGAACGAACGAGAACGAACGAATAAATGAATATTAAAATATATAAATGAATAAATAGATGTTATATTAAATTTCATTTCATAAGAGCAAGATACACATTACACAATATATAGATTGCTGCAAAGTACGTTGACTATATGATAGAATTAAATGTGTATCAGAGATAAAAATATTTCTAATTAATTATTATGGTATAAAATATTCTTACATTTACAGTAGCCTATGTGCAAGTGTCTAGGTGCACTACAAGTCAGTCCAAAGTGTTTGGAGTATTCTTCCAAGTATCCCATCCTATCTCATGTCGTTCCTGACAAAGATGCCATAGGTGGTTGTCTCAGGTTGCTTGGTATGTGACTGATTACGATTTTGCATCAAGACAGCTCTTCCCATCTATAGTGCTTTCTTTTAACCTGGTTCTGCCTTTATATTGCATAAAAACTAATGTTAATTGCTATGATTTAAACAGACCCTGGGAAGTTGGAAAGGATTTTGGTGGAATTTGGAGAAAAGTGTCAATTTTCATAAGCCCATTGTAGTTTTTCTGTATAAGACAGGGCCCAGCATTGTTTAAAAAAAAAATTATTATTACTATTGTGATTGGTTATTTTTCTCTTGATCAGTGTTGCTAAATCACTTGGCTCCCTGAGGGTCGCTGAGCGTTGCCTAACCCTTAGCAGAGAGCACAGCATTCTAGCTGGTGTTGTTTCTGATCACAAAGCCATAGATGCTTGCCTTCATTTACTTGGTGGGTACCCATTTCTAGCTTGGTTGTCTAAGGTAGCTTTATGAAAAAATGAAGTGGCACAAAAAGGTTTGTCTGGAATGCAAAATGCATAATTGTTGAAATTCATTGTTTTTTAACAAAGAGGTAGAACAGCATCATAAGGATAAGGAGGTGGTAAATACATATTAAGCAAATATTAACCGACTACGAGGGTAATGGTACAAACTATCATCGCCGAGGTGATCTCGGGGCTCCTATCATCACGAGCCGCAAGGCGAGGGATGATAGTAGCCCCGAGATCACCGAGGAGTAAAGGAGGTTAATATTTGGTTTATATCCCACATCGGCAATACGGTCTATCTAAAGTGAATTTTACATAATTAAAAGAACTAGATTTTCGCTCGCGGCGTTCTGATTCTGCAGGCAGTTTAGCTGAAGCATATATTGGTAGATATCGATATCATTTTGCGTAACCTACTTTGCTATGCTTATTTAATGGGCAAGTGGGGAAGCAGCAAAAAAATACGGTACAAAATGTACTATCGCAGGGTGATAGTACTCTGAGCTCATGGCCATGAAGTGATGGTAAATCTATCATTGATCATGTGACCTCGTTTAGACCAATCACATTGCAAGATTCTTAGTATGCGGGATATAAATGTATTTATACCTTGATTTAGGCTTGAAAGTACCTAAAATATTATTCAGACGTGACAAATAAGAACTTTTAAATTACCGACATCAGCAGCTATTATGATTATACCTTTTGCCTTCTGATTGCGTCTTTTTTGTGCCAGTTCATTTCACTAAGCTACGTTATTATGCACGTATCGTATTTTGGTTGTATCCTAACTCCTAACTTCTTACTCCTTGTCTCATCCATGCTTCACCCATGCTTTGCTGTGGCTGTGTACTAGTCTAGTGTTCTTCATGTTGCTGTTTCAGACAGTTGCAAATAGGCTATGAATGAAAATGAGTCTAAAATCTAACACTTGTCATAAGAGCGAACCCCATATGAAAGGATTTTGAAAAATTAAGCCTTGTGCATGATACTGTGATATATCACAGTCACAATATTAAAATCAATGAATATTTGATATTGAGCTTTGTCATTATTCTATCTATATATTCACTATTCAAATTATTGTGATATTTATGTGTTAGCAAGATTTTAAAATGGTTAACTAAGTAGCTGTCATTTAAAGTTATCATGAAAGAAATTCTAGCAGAACTGTCATGTATTTTGACGAAGAGAAAGCTGCAATTTGTATTAAATAGTTTGAAAACTTTCACATGTATGTATGGTAATGCACTTGCTTTGAAGAAAAGGATTTTTCTCTCCTCCCAAAATGAATAGAAAGGGGTGAAATTCATTATTTATCTTGGCTTTACTTTCCAGATGACCATCGTATCTTGGTTGAACCGGCTTGTGGGGCAGCCGTATCAGCGGTCTACAGTGATGTCTTGGGCGAGCTGAGGGCTGAGGGCAAGTTGCCCAAGAAGCTAGGCTGTGTGGTTGTCATCGTCTGTGGTGGGGGTGCCATCAACCTTCAACAGTTGCTCAAGTTCAAGGAAGACTGTAATCTATGATTTAATTCATCGCAGAATGGGGTGATGCGGTGAAATGTGTCCTGTACGACGTATGTCTTTCATCCATTATCCTAATCCAAGAAAAATCAAATGGAAAATGGCTTTGACTATAAGCTTAAGGCTTTGCAAAAGCATTTTATTCCTTTTCTATTAAAAATTATATCCAAATAATTGGATATATCTTTTACTCTCATAATTGTATACCATACTTACAAAGATCATGTAATCATGTTTTACGACTGTAAATTTGATCAGTGGGGATTAAAATGTTGAAGGGTACTTCTCAGCTTTTCTGTTTTTTGATGAGAGTCAGAAGGGTTTTAAAATTTGTTAAAGGGGAAGTCCACTCTGATATTAAGTTGGTTTTAATAGAAGCAGGAAAATGAGAGTAACAGGTCAGTGAAAGTTTGAGTAAAATACGAATAAAAATAAGAAAGTTATGAAGTTTTGATCAATCACAAACTGGCAACTGTGTGACGTATCTTGCGAGGTCTCCTCCCTTTCACTCTGTACTAATTTTTTTGGAAATGTCTACTTTTCCTTAGGAAATATTCAATCATACATGTACTGTACCCAAAATATGATTATTGCAAATGAGACAAATCTTTTCTGTAATCGGTAACTAAGAAAATGAAAGTTATGAAATTTTCTGCACAGAGCAAATTGGAGAGGACCTCACAAGATACATCACAGCATTGCCAATTTGTGTTTCACTAATGACAACTTCAAAAATCCATAACTTTCCTATATTTTCTCGGATATTGCTCAAACTTTTCACTAATATATTTCTCTCATTTTTCTGCTTTTCTTAATACCAGCTAATTATCAGGATTGACTTCTCCTGGTGCAAGTCATTCCCCTTCTTGCTCTTATCAGAAGGTATTTACACGGAGACAGGGTGACCTGATATGTATGTGAACATGCCTTTTAAACTTGGCAGCTTTTTTAGTGTTCATTGAAGTGCTGTTTTTTTCTTTTATTTGTGTACAGATTTTATTCAGAGTGGAAATCGAATGCTGCCAACATTTATTTCAATGAAATATTACACTTGTGTACTTATATATTATTCTATGTTAACTCTACCTGTATTTCCTTTTGTCATTTAGTCATGAAATATACATGTAGTATATAAGATCTTGTACACTGTATAATATGATTGTAATTCATATGATTAGGTAACAGAATATGAGAATATGTGAAATACAATGTATGTAGAAATATATTTAGTATCATGTGGAATGATTCTGATCCCAGTACTTTGAAATAGATCATATGATTTGGGAGATAAATCCAGAAATGAAAAAGGTTCATAAATCAGAAATTGAATTGTAGGCCCAATTTCAATTTTCTGAATTATAAACCCTTTTTCATTGTCTGCATTACAACCCTTTGAAGTACCTTTGTATAATTAACAAATCCTTGGATCTATTAACCTTTGTAGTAATGAATCTTTAGCAAAACAAGCTTTAGCCAATTAGCTGGCAATATGCATTCCAGCACTTACATGGTACTGTTCAAAGACATATTTGAATATTTAATAAATAAAGTATGTAGTGTGATAATGGAAAACTAAATTTCAAATGTCATAGATGAAATCACAGGCTAGTATCAGGGTTTAAACAAAATGTAATTAGTAATATAGAATACAAAGAATTGGGACAAGTAAATCAAGTCCTGATATTAGGAGTTTGTTGTAACAGTGCTCCTCACGACGAAGCTTCCCTTTATTTGAATACCTCAGTAGAACAAACTCCTTAGGACCAAGAACACTTACATGTCATACTGGAATCCTGTTAGGCCCTACAACAGGACTAAAATACAAAGAAAGAAATGTACAAACACACAAACAAACAAACAGGCAAGCAAAATAAAACAGAGAACTGACATTGGTAAAATTAAGTAGAGGTTATTATAACAGTATTCTTTATCATAAAGTTCTACTGTAGTTGAATATTATATACATGTATGAATGTTAAATAAAATATACATATTTGGATGCATGCATGTACGGGATACTAGTGGTGTACTAGTGACAATCAAAAGGATAAACTTCACACTCAATATACAGAGTACAAATCACATGATATTCTGTGGAAGGATAGTCAGTTTATGGTTTAAGTGCCTTTACTTGAATTTAAAGGGTTTTTAATGCAAATGTAGGCTTCTTCATGGAATGGAAGTATTCACTCCTTATAAATTATCACAGCTTTTATTCTGCACATCTTAGTATTGTGACTATAATCATACATGGTGAGCTCTCAGTGTGTGCATGTGCAGGTGTGTGAATTAAAAGTATTGTACTTGATGTGAAATAAAGAGATATACATAGTATTCACAAATATATATCTGTTATGCTTATTAACATAACTGTATGAAATTTGAAAACAAAGACAGCTGTAATGCATTGCATACCTCTTTAAATTGCATTTGTCTTCTTGGATATAGTCTTTACTTGTGGACTAACACATTCCAACGATTTCATGAGGGTGGAAACCACACTCAGTGGCAAATGAAGGAAAGGAGTGCAACAGGGGGAAATGACTTATGCAGAGAGACAGAGAGAGAGAGAGAGAGAGGGGGGAAGGCTCTTGCATACAAGTTTTGATTAAATGCAACAAGTCCTCGATGCAAACTATGGAAAGTAGAGTTGCAATTGAGAGTTTCAAAGTTCACTTTAAATAGTGCAAGCTAGATGCCCATGCATAGAGGGGATAGCAGAGGGGGCAGGAGAGAGAGAGAGAGGGAGAGCTGTAATATACATGGGGGGTAACAAGATACAACTGTATATGATCTACAGTGCGTCCCAGAAAAAACGAAACCAAGAATTAACGATGTTTTATCATAACTTAATCACAATTATAATTAATAAATGACACATATTTGTAAAGCTTAGATCCTCCTCTTTCATTTGATGCATTTCATATGATGCATATTTCACGCATGAGTGATTAAAACCAATTTAAAGAGAGGAAACCAAAAAGTCATTTTGGCGGGCGGTATATCTATATTTCAAAGAGAAAATCACATTTCTAGAAAGTTCAATTTCTGCCCTTTTATATGACACCTCAATCAGGAAAAACGAGGGGGGACTGAATTCAGACAAGGATTAAGAGTCGAGAACGTACAGCACAACGAATCATCTTCTTTCTCTAATAATTTAATGAAACGTCAAACTGAATTCAACAAGGACTCCCAAGAGTCAAGAACGGTACAACGAATCGTCTTCTTTCTGTAATAACCAGTCCCGTATAGCCAGGGGCACGTAAAAAATTCCAAGATCACACACCCATCCTCATAGACCCCTCCCCAGGACGTCGATCAATTACATGTATGTGTCCCCCCAAACATCAAACTCTGGCTACGGCCCTGCTAATAGCAATTAAGCTTCCGCGCTTCGCACCCACCCCCATACTGTCCCCCCTAGCCCTAGGGAGCGCGCTATGCGCGCTCTGTAAGTGATTCGCCCGCTTCGCGGGCTCACTACCGCCCCGGCCCTAAAATCCTGGCTACGCGGGCTTGATAATACATCGATAATTCTCGGTTTCCTTTTTTTCTGGGACGCACTGTATAGTATATGGCTGTATAAATTAACGTACGGGAGGGGGAGGAGTTTCATGCATTATAAGGGTAAAGATGAAAAAGGTTCGAAAGGAGAAAGAGAGATATATGTCCTTGAGTGTCGTATATGCATGGCAGCTCAGATAGAATGAATGCCAGATATAATAACTTGGTTGAGAATTTATATATGATCGAGGTAGGATTCGTGGGATGTACGTATATATGCTTGTCTGATGACAGGATGAGTGTTCATTGATACGTAACTATAACGTAAGATTTAAAGGGAGCAGATTTTGATCATAGAGGTTAGGTTCCAGCGGAGTGAATTAATTAAGCGCGCTTTTCCAAGATGGGGGAAATGGTTCTATAAATTACTTTTAAAAATTATTTTTTAAAAGCTGCAGGGGGGATTCTAGCTCTGAGAGTGGTTTGATTGCGTACCTATACCGCAATTAGTTGAAATCAGTTACTATAAGTCTTGTTATGTCTTATGATTTATTTGTTTATCGTCCACGCCCACTAAATTGGAGAACATTTGTGTGCAGTGCGCTAATAACAGTGAGCTCGAGCTAGCTCAACTAGACGGCCTCCGGCTCCCTGACTAGACTATAGACTAGACCAGACAACTGCGCACTGCATGTAGCGTATACGTAGCAAGCGAGCGCTATCGAGGGAGGGATCGCCGAAAGATGGCTTCGTTCCCGACCCGAGAACGGCTCGGAGAAGCTGATTTGTTTTTTAAAATCATCCTTCTGGGAGATGCTGGAACCGGAAAGACATCATTGATGCTCAAGTACACACAATCTGATTTACTTGAATCCGGTCGTTATGAACATTCTTTGGACACATCAAGTAGAATCATTCACCGAGATGATAAGTCTATCCAGCTGGATATACGAGACACTGCAGGTGTGTAGTCCCATTCGTAGTCCTTTTCGTATGTTTATTTAATTATACTTAGGTCTAGATCTATGTTTGTGTCAATTGTGACAGATTCTGTTATCTGATATTGATTTGTTTGACAGTCGTCTGGCTACAAATTTCAGCAGCAGCAGTCAGCAGTACACCTCCTGATGAACAGCTATGCCTAGGCTATGCTATGCCTATGCTATGATTCTAGACCTAGACGGAAAAAACCGTCTGGTATTGGTAATTTATGGGTCATTCAAATAAAACTGACAAGTGACATTTGTTGACATTCCCCATACACATGATCATGTATGTCTGTATAGAGGCGGTCAGAGGAGCCAGATGCAATCTCAGCGGAACAACCGTCGATATCAGAGACTGAAGCTTTCGGTCTAGCCTAGACTCTATCTTAGTAGACTATCTAGAATCTATGTGTAGAGTCTAGGCCCTACATGTATTTGTTTCAGAATATTATTACTGAGACTGAGTGTCATTGTCAGTGTCAAACTCAAAGTGTCAAGACTCACATCATTGACTGTGTTGTCTCAGTCATTGTCTTTTTTAGTTTTAGTTTTTCATCTTCACTTCCCATTTCATTTTCATGTTTTTCTCTCCTGTCTAATGTCGATCTAGAGATCTAATCATATTCATAATTCATAACTGTAATTTATTGCTTGTTGCAGTTACTTCATGCTCTTCTTTTTTAAACAGTAAACTTTTTGAAATAATCCTTTCACTGAAGAAGAATTTTTGTAGACAATAATTTCACAAAATATGGAAAAAGAAAAAAGAAGCTTAATCTAGACTAGACTTAGACATTTCCTCTAGCTACAGAAAGTATGAAATCATTGTCATTGAAGCAACGCAGTTTAATTTTTGTTGATTAATAGACGAACAGAACTTGAATAGGTCTATTAATATTTAATAGTAGATCTAATCTGAAATTACACTCACTTGTATATAGACAAAAACGTGACATCATGATCCAATATTCCAAGTTTATAAAGTTATGCATGGTATTTACTTTTGCCAATTAGACAAGTTATTCCAGATGCACCCATCCTGTGAAACCAGAGGTCACTCGTTGACAATTTTCAAGCAACAATACAGATTCAACCTCAGAGGGCACTTCTTCAGCCAAAGAGTTTAATATTAAACGACTGGAACACTCTTTCTCAGTCTGTGCAGGGAGATCTCCCTGGTCTGTGGTCACAACGCCAAGTTTGAACATCTTCAAAAGATTAATCGACAATTTATATTGGTCAAAATTTCAGTATGTTGCACGTGATCCATCTCTCTAGTGTGCCCTCAAATTTTTTTTTGTCTGTTAAACAACCTTTAAAGGAGCTACACGAAGAAAATTCACTACAACTGATAATTAGAACAAATCACATATGGATGGAAAGAATTTCTCTTGACAAACACGAATAATTTGCTGAGAAATCATAAAGATATCATGAAAAGGCGTAAAATGCGATTTTTCAAGGCCCTTCTCGGACCCCTGAACGCCCGAACGTAAGCCATGCACATGAGCGTAGCGAGCTCTGAATTGTGACGTCACATACTGGGCAAACACAGCCAGCTAGATAGACTTGCACTCGTTCACCCATGTATCTACGGCAATTTGCCACTCACTATTTTGTAGCTCTTTCGCATCATTTTACATTTCATTCAGGAGTGTGTCATCTTGAAACGTTATAGAAAACATTTGCGGTATTATTGTACTCTTTATGAAGGAATTATAGGCTATAAACGTGGTTAAGAATAAGTTCAGACTTAGTAGTAGAATAGATTTACGTGTTTGACAACTCCAGCTATAGCGGGGCCTGTGCGACATGAGCTCCCGGAGCGACTCCGGCACTGCCGGAGTCGCTCGGGAGCTGATGTTGCACGTTGCCTACTCTACAAGGTACAGGGGCTAGCGCATCGACCATCTCCAGCTGAGCTCAGCCAGTCAACATTTATGTTTTGAAGTTGAAAATTTGCACATTGGCATGGAAAAACAGTGATTTTTAATTATCGCATTGCCAATTAAAGGATTTTAGTGCTTTAAAGGGATCCGGTAATTAACTTTGTCTCAGATTCTGAAACAAAATTCTGGATTTAGCTCATGATGCAATGATAATCATAAACCTTTAGGTCAGTCAGGAACCCCATGACTTTTACAAGCTGATCGCCTGTCTGATTATCAAGATATTTATGATTGGAATTACAAATTTTGAAAACCGTTCGCCTGATGGTTTTCATAACACTATAGTCTATAAGGGAAAACGAGTATGGTAAAACCGGTCAATCAAAGATTTTTACTTTTTTGAGGCACTTCTTGATCATTTTGAAGCGCAATTTTTTTAGGGCTTCATTATTACACCATATCACAGACACTAATAACATGTAGGGCCGTGTATCTCAGATTAAACACTGTTAAACGATCCCTTTAAAAAAAAAATCAAAACGAAACTGATGGAATAAAAATTGGCACAGTAGGCCTATATGTGAAAAGACCCCCCTCTCTTTCTTTCTGCTCATATAATTTGGTATGATTGTTAGGGCTCTCCATCAAAAGTTACTGGGCCAAACCACAAAATGAGGACCCTCTAGCAGGAATGTTTTTAATGCGATTATGATGATGATGTACGATGAGTAGATGCTCTGATTGGGAAAAATCTGAGATAAAGGTATAAACTAATTCGGTTCAGGTACTGTTTTTATGCCGATTTCAAACTGGGGGCTTCAAGCATGCCTAACAAAAGCATCGAAATCTCAACACACCTGACTCATTACATAAGCCATGGACTCCTCTTTTCTTATTATTTGGAAGCCCCCCAGTTCTGGCCGACATATACTACAGTGGTCTGAAACCGAATTCATCTATTCTGGTCATATTTGACATGATAAGCACTTACTGATTTCTGCATATTAGACTTAGACCATGGCAAATAACCTGAATAGTACTTCATTGGTCATGGTCAGTTTAGGTTGTTGATAACGACGATTGGATTTTGTGTGTGTGTGTGGTTATATAGGATCTGACCATTTACAATCATCAGCAGTGTCTCCAGTGAATCATCTTGATCATGCACAACCAATCACATCACCGACGCTGCAACCCAACCCTTGCCCTCCATCACCATCGCCGCTATTGCCTCATCACCATCATCACAATTATCATCACCATCATATTCATTATCACCATCATTATCACCATCATCAGTATCACCATCATTACCATCATCATCATCATCATCATTATCACCATCATCATTATCATCATCATCATCACCATCATTATCACCATCATCATTATCAATACCCTAATCCCCCTTGTCCTGCCCTGTCAATATTGTCAACGCAATAAGCATCTAAAGTTCCCCAATCGAACCCTACCAATATCATTGTCAAGTTAACAACATATTCACTGTCATCATCACCAACACAGCATCTACAATTCCCAACTGCAACACATCCATCTGCAGCAACCATTACCACTACTATAGTGGAAGACAATGAATAATTAATATTTCACTTTTATGTGTATAATTTTAATGCAAAAAAATAACAATGTCTTATTTACACTATTATAACAATAATACCAGTTGCCGTGAATGAACATATTTTCTACCCCTTTGTGATTATTGCACAAGTACAATCACCAACATTTTAGAATATATTGACATATTAATGTTTGTTCAAAGATCAGAGATCACATAGTATTTACATGAGGAGAGTGAGCATGTGGCAAGTCTTCAAGCAAGCATTGAGAACAATTTCATAAAGGTCTTCATTCAGTCTGGAGACATTTACCCCCTGCCCCCCACCAAATAAATAAATTAATAATACATAGAATAAAATGAAATATAATAAAACTTAAAAAAGAATAATTATTTTTACATAAATATAATTGAAATAAAAATTAAATAACATTACAAAATATAACAAATTAAAAAATAATAAAAAAGTAATGAAAAAAAATACAACAAATAAATCAAAGCACAGAAAGAAGACAAAGAACACTTCCAAAAGGCAAACTGAAACTACTTGAGTAAGAAGTAAGTTATGACTCGGGAATCATTGTGTCAAATACATAGCATTCGTTGTGTGATAGGCATTTAGAGTTAAAACGTGCAAAAGATACCAATACATACATGTAAATACAGCCTCAAGAACACAATTATAGTATTGCTAGAAGAAAAATAAAGAACCAAGACAAGACGTGAATGTAACAAAAATATAACAGAAAATTAGATCATTTCCTAAAGAGGAAATGAAATGTCGAATCCATCCATCAATCAGATGTTATCTAGCCGTCTTAGCACGGTACCTCGATAATTGTTTCCAGCATCCGGGTAAGTGTTCTTGATGATGGCCTGGACACAGGGAGGGAGCTGGACTCGGATGTCTTTGTCCAAGACACCCCAACACCAGCGCACAAATTGTTGGTACGCAACATATCGGTATTTCCTGCATTTCAAGGAATGGTAAAAAAGCAATAATAAAATAAGAATTTTCAATATTCCTCATATTTGTAACATAAACTTCTTCTTTAAAATAATGATTATCTTTATTATAATAAATATAATCATTATTTTAAAATAAATTTTGTGCAAAGGGCATAGGGCGGATAGTGGGTAGACTTCATTCGCATGAATAACTGTTACCCGACATATGACCGGGCAATAATATGTCGGCGCCGTTATTACTATTAGGCGCATTATAAATGTGAGCTATTATTATTATTATTATATAAATCGGGTTGTCAATAATTTATGAGTAATTATTTATACCACTCATTTTATAATCAAATGTGTTTCCCCCTCCCCAAATTAAATAAAAATAAAAATCTTATATGTAAAAATAATCATACCTGATTGATACACGTCTGTAAAAACCAAATTTCGCATACACACACAATCATGAATTTACATACTCAAGACCCGACATTTTTATTGACTTACATTATTTCGAGCACCAAAGGCTCTTGCCTGCTTTCGCCACTTCTCTGTAAAATGCTGCCATGCAATGTACAATGTTGCAGGGTTGATAATTGCAGGATGAAAATCTCGAGCTTGAGTGATGCACTCAACGCCACTTGCTTCCCTTCTGTCGCAACCTCCGGAATTTCTCTGCAACAGAGGCAATCTCCAACAGAAAATGTTGGAAGTATTTGGCAATGACCACATTGGCACCTAAAACAAAAACAAAACAAACTGGAATAAATGCACGTGTTTATGGATATTTACCGGTAGATAAGAATCTATATATGGGGCCCACTTTTCATCATATGATACTGGTCACTGTACTGCCTACTGCAGTACTGGATCTTATAACTACATGTATTTACAAATAAGACTATAGACTATACACAGCGTTGTAGCTGGTGTCTGATCTGGTCGGGCTCGGGCTAACTATAACATGATGAACAACATCCCTCAGCCAGCTGGAGCAGCTAGCACCATCATCAAAATCTGGTGTATATAGCTGACAATTTGGCAAACAAAATTAAACCATACAAATTACAATAGAATATTACAATGGTGCAACAAGCATGACATTGGCAAGCAGTTGACATGTATGGTGTAGCTCCGGGGAGAAGCGGTGGAGCGACGGAAGGCCAAGGGCAGTGCAACTGCAAGGCAAGGACCAAACAAGGACCAACAGTCACCAAGTGTAAAGAAACAAACACACAAACAAGCAAAAAAATATACCAGCTTCAAACGAGAGAAGAACATTTATATATGTAGGGGTCTAGGTATGTCAACATATTTCTTTGAAACTCACCAATTATCCTTATTTCTTGGGTCGAGAGTCGAGACGAGTAATATCTCTCATTCTCTGTTTTCCCGAAAGCTAGCCAACACCGTCACCTGGAGCAGGTATCGCTAGCCCTTGCTCTCCCACGGCCACCGGCTGCAGCGGCTCTGGTTCGTGCTGGTAGGCTCGCGGCATGCATTTGATCTCTACCATCATCGCCGAGTTCTTCCTCTTCTCCTTCTACTCCTTCAAGTTCTCCTACCTCCCCAGCATCATCATATCATCACTGTCAACGGAATCACTTTCTTCACTGATGTCAGTGTCCATATTTAATAGCTCAATTTCCTCTTCTACAGCCGACATTTTGACCTCAAGATTATGCTTCGAAATTTTACAGAGTCGCGTGTATCTACAATGTATTATCATATGCGCGCGTATAGCAGTCTGCAGCCAGATGCTTCGTGGCTAGCCGTGTCCCGTATGTGACGTCACAAATATTGACGCTCTACAAAGGACCGCTGAAGGCAGAAAATCTGGATCTCAAAACTAACATTTTTGAGAGTTGATTACTGCGGGCCCCAAACATATTTTGAAAAGGGGAGTTGTTGTATTTGATCAGTAAGGCTTCCCCTTCGCAATGATATGAGTTTTGCATCAATTCAAAACACTTTTGATTCTTCGTGTAGGTACTTTAAGAAGAAGCGACCGGAAGGTAAACAGGACTACCTTCTCTTCCGTACACTGTTGATGTTGATGTTGATGTTGATGAATACTAATAGTAATACGTCTGATGATGCTGTCTGGCAAATGTCTGGTAGTCATATTGAGCCACTGTTTGATTACTTTTAGGCAGTATTTATTATCATTACTAAGGCAAACCCACAATAGCATCGGGTGAAAAGTATTGTAGTGTCCACTGTCCAAACATAATCCTAGACTAAATATTCTGAAGATTTTAATGAAATATTGGCATGTGCGACGTGCGAAAGCCAAAATACATAAAATAAAGTGAATGAAAATTATAATAAATAAATCAAACTAACAAAATAAGAAATAAAGACATGTTTAAATGAATTATGACACCATGTGAACTAACTTTTATATATATTGCGTTTTTATATTATGCCACTATGTCCCAGACTTGCTTTCCTGTGTGCTATCACTTTTGTATCAGTATATTGTCTGCACCTTCACCTGCTGTCACAACACATCCCATCCTACCCAGTATAGCTTGGAAAAGCTGCTTCAGGTATTACCTCATCAAGTATCAAGATTACATTATTTACATGTACTGTACATCTCTGCTTTTCACCAATTCTTAGATATATTGTATTGAAATTGATTCTGCAGGCATGGAGAGATATCGAAGCTTGACCAAATCTCACTACAACGGAGCGAAAGGAGCCCTCATTCTGTTTGACCTCACAGATGAAAAGAGTTTCTCTAATGTCAATCATTGGTGAGTAACCTCATTCATAGACCAGGGCCCTGTTTCAAAAAACTTATTACCGATAACAAATGCAAAATTCCTAAGACAAATTTGCTCTCGGCCAATCAAATGCCACGATTTCAGTAGCTTATATAACGGTTATTGTAATTTGTTATTTATAACAAGTTTTATGAAACAGGGCCCAGGTCACATGAAAGCATGTATTTTTTTTGGAAAGGACAAGTGATATGGGTGTGTGTTGTTTCGGGTTTATGTTTTCTTTCTTTTCTTTTCTTTTCTTTTTTTCTTTCTTGGGGAGGGGGTGGTGGGGTGCTTTACTGAAGAGAAAGAAGATAAAAATACTCAGGAAATGAGAGAATGAGTGAAACTGGCTAGTGGCTACAGGTTCAAGAGACTGTGATCTATTTTTAACAGGTTGAGAACCAAAATCAGACAAAATTCGTTTTTAGAAAACTAATTTGAAGAGAAACCTGTCAGTGAAAGTTGCCCCCACCCCCTTCTCCTTCTTTTCTTCATCTCTGCAAGTACAGGCAGTGGAAAATATGTAGTGCTTCAATGCAGTCAACATTATTTTTTTACAAATATTACTTTTATGCTCATCATCATCACCATTATCATCATCATAATCCTCATCAACGTCACCATCATCATCATTTTCGTCACCACTGCCATCATCATCATCATCATCATCATCACCATCATCACCTTCATCATCACCATCATCATAATCCTCACCAACGTCACCATCATCATCATCATTATCATCACCATCGTCATCATCATTACCATCATCATCATCATCTTTACTTATTATTTTTCATGTTGTTTTTCTTAATTTTTCAATGTTTTACACTCTCTTTAGTCTCTTGGGCGAATTTGCTTCAATTTGTTTGAATGTATTATGTAATATTTTTACTCTCCATGTATGTATCTGAATATAGTTTGTAGTATCTATAGGTCATATTACAAGTCGAAAGTTGGCATAAAGAAAGAAAACCTACTTGAAGGCAATCTGAATTAGATTGGTGCCCATTGACAAGACACACTATGAATAATGACCTGTGTGTAGTCAGGAATCAAGATCTGTCTCTTGTGCAATACTTTGTTGTGTGGTTATTTTCACCAATGAAATTATCATAAACTTCCATTTTGTTACAGTTTACGGAATTTATTTTAGTGTACAGGTTGGATCAGGGTCCATGTTAGGGGTTTTCCAAGGCTTTTGCAACAGGAAGTGGAATTGTTTCAGAGAAAAATCTATTTGGTTGTATAATTTAGGACAAATTATAAGCACAAAGTCCTTATACTGTGCTTTATATTACCCTCTGCAAATAATGTTTATGACTTCATGGAGACTATACATGTACATGTCTAACAAACTCTAGGCCCTATCCAATTGTGAGTGGTATTTAATTCTTTAATGCATCATAAAGTATGTGCAATTGAAGTAATAAATGCACAGTGTTCGTAATTTATAAAAGGCCAAAGGGTTGGGGTTTTAACAAAACAAAAAAAAAATATTGGTACACAAGTAAAATATGACCTCCAAGGAGTAAAAAAGAATTGCAACAAATTTCCAGCAATTTCAAGTTTTGACATGCTTACTGTTGAATTTCTAGGAATTATTCATCACTGATAAAATTGCTTTTTATTTATTTATTTATTTTTTACTGTTAACAACATGCAACTTATCTTAAAGACTATAATGCATGACAGTGAAGAAAACTAAGAGAAAGATAATCTAACTTCTGATTTTTGGGTACAGGACCCTAACCTAAAGTCATGTACAAAGTAACATTACCCAACATTCACTGAGATACACCCTGTATGATCTGTGAGAAGGAGATTAAAAGGAGAGTTGGATATGGATTGGTAAATTGTACCTTTTCAAAGAAATGGCTTAAATCCTGTGTAACCAAAAGATCACTACGAAAGCAAGATGATGATGTTAAAATCTTCTACTTATTAATATAAATACAGTACGAAATACACAAATAACAAATGGACATTGATTTGTAAAGGAAACAAGGTTGCTACAAGATGATAGGGGTCAGTGCATATAAAAGGAATAATGTTTGAGCAAATATTTGAGCAAGGCAAGTAGCCTACTGACAAGTCATTGTTTACCAAAGTCCAAACTGAACAAAGTCAATTTTTTAAACACTGTCTCAAAATGAAGGGAATTGTGAAGTTGAATTTAGCTGGAATGCTAGGGGTAAGGGCATAAGAGAAACAAATAATTACAAATCACAGCAAGATTTTTTTTTTTTCTTAGAGTGGGGAAAGAACCTCGCTTTGGAACTTTTTATATAGATCTGCTCATGATTAACGTAATTGGATACACACTAGTTGCCTTTGTCAGTACATAATGGCACTAGAAGTACAAATTTAATATTTTAAAACTAAATTTCAGAGGTGTCGAGTGACAGAGTTACTCATAATATTATCTATTGGCAGCTGGCCATGATTTTTGTATTTGTATACACAAATTTGTACTTTCTGGATAAAAAAACACATTTCAGTCTGTTTTTAATCACTATCAAAATATATACAAATATTTGAGCAAGACAAGTACTGACAAGGCATTTTTTACCAAAGTCCAAACAACTTCAATTTTAGATAGAGGGAATTGTAAAATTGACTTTAACAGGAAAGATAGGGAAAAGGGCAGACAAAGACAAATAATTACTTATCACAAAAATATTCTTTTTTTGGAGTGGGGAAACAACCTTGCTGTAGAACTTTTGAAATATGGTCAGAATTAACGTAATTGGATACACGGTCGTTGCCTATAGATATCAATACATAATGGCACTGGAAGTACTGAAGTACAGATTTAATATTTTAAAACTAATATTCAAAGGTGTAGGGTGACAGAGTTACTCACAATATTTTCTAGTGGCAGCTGGCCATGATATGTTTTTTTTCTATATATTTGTACTTTTAGATGACAAACCACAGTTCAGTCTGTTGTGAATCACTGTCAACAAGTAGATTAAAAGATACTGCGCTATTAATAGATTGACTCAGATATTTGATTGCTGTTAATAAAAATAAAATAAAATAGGTGAATTCATGTAACATTTATAGCTGGACCTGTGCAGTTTTTTAATAAAGATATTTGTAATACAGGTAATTCATGTTCAGTTACAAAGTGTTGGGGTCGAATAGAAATCATTAAAAAAAAACACATTGTATCTGGTATACCGGTAGGTAAAGAGCAAAATCCATTTTGT
Source organism: Mesocentrotus franciscanus (assembly GCA_037976565.1). NCBI lineage: Eukaryota > Metazoa > Echinodermata > Echinoidea > Camarodonta > Strongylocentrotidae > Mesocentrotus > Mesocentrotus franciscanus. The sequence continues at coordinate 12,137,113 of CP137672.1, read as the reverse complement.
AAAACAATGGAAATACTGGTATTTGTTTAACACATTATGCTATGTTATGAAACATACTACTCTATTGTAGTGTCCTCTTAAACAGAAACAGAATATTTAAAAAATAATTATGATGACTTTCATCCACAGCATGGGTCTTGATTCTTAAACAGTTTCTTATTATCCCCTCGCCGACAAAGTCGGAGGGGATATAGAAACGCTGCTGTCCGTCCTATTCCGTCCGTCCGTCCTTCTGTCCGTTCATAACAAATTTGGTTTCCGATCGATAACTTCAGTAATGTTTAACGGATTTTAATGAAGTTTGATATGAAGGTACATGGTATCAAAACACATCCTGATTTCGGAGTATGTAGGTCAAAGGTCATAGCTCATTTAAAAAAAAAAAAATACACATCTGGTTTCCGATCGATAACTTTAGTAATGCTAAATATATTACTCACTGCGGAGGTAGTATCGAAAATAATATCGCTAGTGATATTCGTTTGTCTCGCAATGTGGTCAATAAGGGATCTAAAAGATCACGACGTTTCATGCGCCGCTGCAACACTTCGTCAGGTGATAAAAACTAATGTAAGCAAGCGTGTTTTATACTATACGGGAGGAACCGCGCGGCGGTCAATAATTCGATCGATAATTGGAACAATAACGCACAAGGCCTATTGGCCGATGCACACGGTGCTCGACCAATCAGCAGGCCGCTGTTTCGGCTCGCCTGCTGGGCGGAAGCAATAAAATTTGCTATAAAATAAAATAAAATTTGATATAAAGGTACATACATGTAGTATCAAAACACAGCCGAAGTTCGATTTTGGAGTATGTAGGTCAAAGGTCACCGTCATAGCTCATTTAATATGCGAAAAAATACACATCTGGTTTTTGATCGATAACTTTAGTAATGTTTGACGGATTTTAATCAAATTTGATATGAAGGTACATGGTATCAAAACACATCCTGATTTCGGAGTATGTAGGTCAAAGGTCATAGCTCATTTAAAAAAAAAAAAAAAAAAATACACATCTGGTTTCCGATCGATAACTTTAGTAATGCTAAATATATTACTCACTGCGGAGGTAGTATCGAAAATAATATCGCTAGTGATATTCGTTTGTCTCGCAATGTGGTCAATAAGGGATCTAAAAGATCACGACGTTTCATGCGCCGCTGCAACACTTCGTCAGGTGATAAAAACTAATGTAAGCAAGCGTGTTTTATACTCTACGGGAGGACCGGCGCGGCGGTCAAGTAACTTGTTCTGACGTATATAGGCCATTTGTACCCTGCGAGGGGATGCTACGCTTTGCGTTGACTTGTTTTTATCTTTCCGCCACGGTGGTGCAAGAGGCTTTATGTTTTGGGGGTTGTTAGTCTATCTGACTTTTTGTTGCAACAGTCTTACCTGAGAAACATTTCAGGCAATTTCAACAAAACTTGGCCTTATATTAGTACAGGTTTGAAAAGATGAATTGATTAGATTATGGGTTTAGATTTCAAAGGTCATACAAATTTCAAATAAATCGAGAAAATAACTTGTTTTCTTCTTATAATACTGTTGTAGGTTGGAAGATCTTGAGCAGTACACGGACCGCCCAGACAGAGTACAGGTAATAATGGTGGGAACACGCTGCCACAGGAAGGACCAAAGAAAAGTCACTAGCGACAGAATCACCAAATTGGCCGAACACCACAATGCCACGTCGATAGAAATCAGCGTGGAAGAAAATATTAATGTAACAGAGACATTTGACCTGCTTGTGGATAGCATACTGAACTCGCATCCTGAATTGAGAGGAGCGGACCAGCCCCACTTCCTACCGATGCCATCGGATGAACATAAAGAACTGGACATTGGTTGCTCACAGTGCTGCCCCATCGGATTCAAGCCAAAGGATGCAGGAGGTGGTGGATAATGAAGACTATTATCTAGTGTATTCTTAAATGGCGGGGACACTCTTTCTAGGAGAAATAAAGAGGGAGGGAGGAAGAGACACAGAGAGAGAAAAAAAGATGGGGGAGAATGTAAGGGTGGGAGAGAGAGAGAGGGGGAGGAAGAGACAGAGAGAGAGAGAAAAAGATGGGGGAGGATGGAAGGGTGGGAGAGAGAGAGAGAGGGGGGGGGGGGGAAGAGAGATAGAGAGGGGAGAGGATGATGGAGGGAGGGAGGGAGAGAGAGGGGGAAAGGATGATGGAGGGAGGAAATGAGAGAGAGAGAGAGATAGAAAGAAGGAGAGAGATGGGTGGTAATAGATGGACGAGGATCACAAGAGTCACAGAGATAGGGAGGGTAGTAGTGGAGATGAACTACAAGAAAGAAGATTAAGTAATTATAATCATGACTTACCCATTCCATGTGTATGTATGCTTTAGCAGAGGTGTAGCAAATGTTCATGTGAAAAAAACTAAATGTTTTAAACGTAAACATGACAATCGGAGGTTCTGTAATTATTCCTTTTTACAATTTTCTTGCACTTGTAGCACTAACCTTGTTGACATTCGAAGTACATTGTTTACACAGCATTTAACTAATGCATTCCAATTGTTTTGTATTATAAAGTTTTTATTCAGAAATTTGGTTGTTAAGTGGTAACCAAAGTTTAAAAAAAAACATTGATTCCAATAATCCAAATTCCAAGCATTCAGGCTTTCACATAAAGCAAACTACAGTGTGACAGCTCTACATTTCTTACATTTTGATCCACGGAAATTTATGAAAAGTAATTTTTGGTCTACATCTGAACATGAAAGATGTTGGAGAGAGAACTTCTTGAAGAATGTTTGAAATTAACATTTGACATTGAATATATTTTTATTGTTATGCAGTACTGGATGTGTTTACAGGTGTATTTATGTTATATGTATATATCGACCCAAAATAATAATGAATAGATTATAAAGAATTCTATTACATTGGTGATACTGTTCTAATATATTAATGGGGAAGATGCAATAAAGAGAGGAACAGTTTAATGATTTATTCTCAAAATTATGTAAGGGAATGTATAATTCATTTTAGCTAGCACTAGAGGAGATGTTAAGATTTAAATTTGGTTCTATATATTCTCTTCTTGTATTTTTAAATGTTTTTTGTTGTTGCAAGAATTAAAGTGTTGTCAATATTTTGTTTATTTTATAAAATATGAAAATCAAATTTATTTGATTTGAATCAGATTAAAAAAAAATCAAACTGATGTTGTTATAAACTGATCCGTGATGATTCCTTTATTAAAATTATGTAATAGGAAGAAGCTATCAAAGATATTTTATATATCTAATACAGAACACTGATGGATGCTGTGCCACAAAAAGTAAAGCATCTTGGTTTTTGTATCCTACCATGGTACTCTTCTGTGCCAAATTCGAAATAAATTTTACAGTAATTACTGCAAAACGATCTTTCACATGGATAATCATGCTTAATCTTTGAACCTTGAGGGCAGCACCACCAAAACATGGAGTGTTTTTTTATTTTTAGCACAATAGAAAATTTGGTGAATTCCTTGTATGTCTTTAAATACATTTTCATATGAAGTTTTCTCTATTTTGATGTAAATTATCATTACTTTTCTTTTGACTAACAAGTGTCTATGACTGTCTTTGTTCTTTGAACCCAACTGCAAAGCCTTTCAAGAAAGCAATTACTTAAAAAGTGATTTCATTACCCAATTCTATTTATTACCCAGAGAAATGATGATTATGTAACATGCAATTATTGTCATGTTTGCACATTTCAATAAGCCAGTTCTCTTCAAGACGAATACTGGATATGTTTTCATGTGTTCTGGGAGGTGGTGTTCACAAAGACTAAGATCGACTTTAAGTTGGACTTAAATATGGCAGGCCATTCATGCCATTGTTTGCTCTAACCATTTACTGGCATTTGTCTCTCAAGGGACATACAAATCATGGTCACAAATCTACAGAATTTACATTTTTTGATAGTCCATTATAAAAGGAAAAAATATTATCTGAAGATCATAGGTGAGAGACCAATAGTGAGAGCAACCAGTGGCATGAATAGCCTGCCATAGTTCAGTCCAACTTAAAGTGTAGCTTAGTCTTTGTGAAACACTCCCCTTGACAGTTATGTAATCAATATCATCATTCATTTATGCACCGATGGTACATTCTGTGATACACAGGTAGGTGTGTTCTTTCAAGAGGGCAAACCAGATCGAGGTAGTCATGAAGCACATCCATCACTTTGACAGTGCATAGTTCAACATCCATAACATAAAGTTTGACTTTTCCATGTTTTAAGGATATATGGATATTTGCAGTCATTTAATTTGTATCATGTGTTATCTACGAACTGGTATCAGTGATTGCCAAGGCTATTGAAGATGCTTAAATTAAGTTGTTGTTTTTTTTGCTATTTTTTTTCCAAAGTTGAAATGATTTCATTTTTGGAAAACTACTCAGGATAAGTATGAGCAAAAATGTTACGTAATTATGTATACGCCAAATTGCTGCATTTTTAATAGTGTAATGTAGTTGAGCAGTAATCTGATATTGATGTTAGGAAAGACATACATTGAATACATTGTAGTCATATGCATATAGTGTTCCTTGTATACATTGCAGTCATGGAGTAATTGAATGTCTATCATGATCAAACAGACAATCTTTTGTCATTTTGAAAATGAAAGATTGGTAGTTTTTTTTTTCTTGGGAGTGTCGTAGTCGAGTGGTTTAAGGCGCTTGACTGGAAATGCGAAGGTCGAGGGTTCGAATCCCGACACGGCACTAATATCCTTTGGCAAGATAATAACCTACACTTGCTACTCTCCACCCAGGTGTTAAATGGGTACCCGGTAGGATGCGACCGTCATTGTTGGTCAAACAGTTTTTGAGCGTCAAGTAACGCCAGGCTGGAATGCTCCCAGGGAGTGGAGATTGTGCACACAGTGTGTGCAGGCAAGCACTGAATCCAATGACCGGGGTAATAATATATCTGTAAAGCGCTTAGAGACGTCCGAGATGTATTAAGCGCTATATAAAAGCTGAATATTATTATTATTATTATTCTCCATATTGTTGTTTTTATGACTAAAAGATGTTCTTGGGTACAATCTCTAAAAGATTTGTAGATTTTCTTGTGAGTAAAGTATTGTAATATGGACATCTGCATGTGCAGGAGTTCAGAATACATTATTGTCTTGTTGAAAAAGAATGATTCATTTTTAATATAATCATGTTTCCAAAATGTTACAACCCTGCCTTGAAAAAAATGCAATTCTGACTTTCACGATTTATAAAGCCATCGCTGGATTAGGTTAAAAGGGTACTCTGAAATAAATGATGGCTGACAGAGCACTTATTTAAAATAAAATATATGTGAATGTATTCAGTAAAGCTGACTTGAAACAATATCAAAGGAGAAGTCCACTCTGATATTAATTCTGTTTAAATAGAAGCAGAAAAAATGAAAGAAACGGGTCAGTGACAGTTTGAGCATGAGTTTTTGAAGGTGGAATCACTCAAACACAGATTGGCAACTCTGTGACGTATCTTGCGAGCTCCCCTCTCATTTACCCTGTACTAAAAGACTGACAAATTTTGATTTTCCCTTAAGAAAATTTTAAATCATATACATTCACCCGAAATAAAATTATTGCACATAATGTTTTTATACAACCCCTGTATGAAAAAAAATATATTCCATCATCATTAACTAAGAAAATGAAAGTTTATGAAATTTTCTGTACAGAGCAATTTGGAGAGGAACTCGCATGATACGTCACAATGTTGCCAATTTGTGTTTCACTTATAACAATTTCAAAAATTCATAACATTCCCATTTGTAATTGGATTTTGCTCAAACTTTCACTAATTTGTTTATCTCATTTATCTGCTTTTACTAAGTCCCTTCGCGATTGGTTTCGGAGCCTGGGGGATGGTTGTGGAGAGAGGGAACTGTTTTGTAAAATATTATGCCACTTTTTTCTGCTGGTGTGGTCATGAGTCTCCAGCGTGTGATTCAACATCTATAGGAAAATTTGACGGCTTTGTCTTGACGCATTTTTAATTAATTGAATGTGGTACATGTTTCCCTTAGATTGTCTTTGTCATATAAATCTGCAGCACTGGTTGCATCTGGTTGGGATATAGGTGAGGGCGGTTTGCGGTTTACAGTTATTTGGTTAATTTTGCCCAAGGCCTGGCAGCACTGCCGGGTGCACCCAGTGTTCGTGTATTTTTGTGTGATTTGCAATTAATTAATTATTTTCATTTTTGTATTTTTATATCATGTGATTTCTGCCAAATAAAGTAATAATAATAATAATAATAATATTAAGGTGGACTTCCCCTTTAGGGTGGATTTGATTTGGGGAGGTCTGAAGGCGCTGACGGGTGTAATGGGAATGTTTGCAGCTTGCTTTGACCTTTCAAAAGAAATTGGCAGTACGCAAATTGGCTGTATGCAAACTGGCAGTACGTACAACATCTATGCATTTTTTTGAATGATTGGCGAACTTTTGCAACCAACAATGGAGAATAGGCTTCATGAAATTTTAGAAAAGAAGCATCTTTCATCATCTTTTAAGTTTACACATACATTTCTGAAAAATTATTTTGACAAAAGTATTTGAATATGTTTTATTCTTTTATCGATCATGTGCTTCCATTTTAATTTGATTTATAGCAATTGGTGCCTATATTAAAGTATGTGTGTGCTCTGATAGTCGATGAAACTATGCATCTGTAAAAGCATATGTACACTTACTGTAAACATGATTTCTAAATTATCTATATTATATTGCAATTAATAGTTAATACAATATTTTAGTTGTCTTGATTAGAAAAGCTTGTTGAAATGTCAGTTAAAATCATATTTTCGTCTCCTTCATAACCTGACAATCCGTGATTGTTTGTAAATTGAATTACCATCATGGTACTACAATGTAGTCTTCTCATTTAACAAGAGTTTTAGTTATTTTTTGCCCTTCATAATACCCCAGAGTCAGGCCTGTATAAATAAGGAAACTGAAGGATTCTCTACAGGTTTCTTGCATTCATAGCTATGTTTACTCTACTTATGCCTAATGTAAAAAAATAAAAATGTATTCCACTAACAAAATCAGCATTATGCATCAATGTTTTATGGGCAAGATAATGGAAGCAAACCATTGATCAAATTTTAATGTTTTTTTAGACGGTGGTTTGAGTGATAACAAAATACAAAGGTTTTTGTTTGTTTGGTTGTTTGTTTTCTTGCATGAGGTTACTGCAAGGTTTTCATTTTACAAGTTTACTATGTGATCTCAAACACTTGAATATGGAGTACAAAATGTTCCTTTTTTTTCCCCCGTCTTTTTGTCCCTTCATTTTATCCTTTCTGTTTTTTATCCCGTCTATAGCACAGTAATTCAGGACATTAGTTACTTACATTTCATGATGGATGATGGATTAACTGCATGGTGTACTGTGAAGGTCATCTTTATACTCTGTGTATATTCAGGTTTAAAGATAAAGACCAGTTCTGGTCATGCGATTGGATTGTGAAAGAAACGTTGTGGAATCGATCAGAAAAGGTTGATCATCTAGCATATAAGTATTGGTGTGTACTGCAAGGTTCTGGAATCATCAAAATGATAAGATATTTGGCCCAGTCTTGGTAAAGTTACAAGCACTGTACACAGAAAGATGTATATGGGACTACGCGACCACGTGCGCGATATCTATTTGGTCCCAATAGATTTAATAATTTACCAAATATATCAATTAGTAGGCGGTTTCCCGACTTTCCCGGCAAAATTTGTATCATCACGTATTAATCAAAACATATTCTTTCACATGATTGGTAATGAGAGCTTCAATTTCATTTTTTTGAGAGAGGGGCGTTTCCAAAACTGGTCTTTACCTTTAAAATACAGTATGTTTGTCAAGATCATATCAAACAAGATAAAAGCTGTACAAAGTACGTCTAATACATTAAGCCGTAGAAAATGAGAAATAAAAAAAATATATATATATTAAGCAGATATTAAAAGTAAATCGCTGAAAACCTCATTTGTACATGTTCTTCACAGAAATGTTTCACTTATTGTATAAAAAGAAATGTTTTCTATGAACATTGAATCAATAAGTGTCGATGTGGTATAAACAAATATTGCATATCTATACTGCAACTTGCAGATTCTGTGTAGGAAGTTTGTCAGTTACTTGTTGTTTTCCCGAAGGTTCTTAATGCCGAAGGTTTGTATAGTTCTGAAAATGAAATAGGGTTCGTTATTCTGAAAATAGAAATCTATACCAATAGGAACCTTTGGAATGATGAACCCTCTCTCATTTTCGGATTGATTGACTTCCTGATATGGAAAGTTTGTTCCAGAATTATATTTTGAACCTACGGAATAACGGGAAAAACGGGTGCCCCAATTAAGTTGTCATCTTAAAAAAAGCATTGTGTATGGTACGTAAATATGTTGTCATTACAGGCTATAGACATATTTTCATTAAAAGTATGTGGTAACACATGGTACATGTACATTGTAATGATCATTTCCACAATCAATCGTTTCTCATTCTGTAATTTGTGTAATGTTCTGGAAATAAATGTTGAACTCATTCTTTCTTAAATATTTATCAAATAAATATGGAAAATAAAATAGAAGTCTACTTCTGGACTCTGTCTCTTTTATTGTTGAAATAAATTTTGGATGGAATGTATTTTCTTATATGAAAAAATTAGCCCGGGTTAAGACAAATGGAAGGGAAATATCGCTCACGGTCAAACAAATTGAGGAATGGTTTAGACAATTTAGACCAAAAGAAAAATCTTCTTTTGCGATCGGGTCATTAGAGTACGAAAATGAAGCTTTTAAACATGAAATAAATAAGTGAGGTACAAAGGCGAAGTTCGAATATTTTAACGCGTTTTCAGCCAAATATCAAAGCTTGTCTGAAGCATAGAGAAATATATAAGCAAGATTGCACAGTGGCGGATCCAGGAATTTCTTACCGGGGCACAAAATCGCAAGGGGTGAAATATATGAAAAACGATGGAGCGAGACGTCAGCGGCGAGGGAGCGGAGCGACCAAGCGGGGGTGGGTCTGGGAGGGGGTCAGAACACCCTCCCTGAGTAGGAAGCATTTGCAATTTCAGGCACTTCCTGGAGTAATATGACGTAAAATTGCTTTCTCCTACCCCCTCAAAGAGTAGGGATCCAGGGGCGGATGATGGGATCTAGCTTTTTGCTAAGGGGTTGACCCAATGACGACACGGAGCATCGTCTACGAGCCGTGAAGCGGCGAGGCGATTTTTTGTTGTTGCTATTTTGAACCCCCGTAAGTGACGTTTTCCTAGCATCTACTACCACAATGGATACCATAAAAAGCAGTGCATGATAATTACGTCTTTTTAAATGAAGTAACAGTTTAAGGGAGGGGTTGACCCCAAAACGATGCACAGCATTGTCCACGAGCCGCGTAGCTGCGAGGCGATTTTTGGGTGCTATTTTAAACCCCCGTAAGTGATGTTTTCCTGGCATCTACATACTAACACAATGGAGACCATAAAAAGCAGTGCATGATAACGTCTTTTTAAATCAAGTAACAGTTTAAGGGGGGGGGGGTTGACCAAAAGAAGATGTAGAGCATTGTCCACGAGCCGCGTAGCGGCGAAGCGATTTTTGGGTGCTATTTTGAACCCCCGTAAGTGATGTTTTCCTGGCATCTATATACTAACACAATGGAGACCATAAACAGCTAGCAGTTCATGATAACGTACTTTTTAAATCAAGTAACAGTTTGAGGGGGGTTCGACCCAATGACGATGCGGAGCATCGTCCACGAGCCTCGAAGTCCGAGCCGCGTAGCGGCGAGGCGATTTTTTGTTGTTGCTATTTTGAACCCCTGTAAGTGATGTTTTCCTGGCATCTATATAGTAACCCAGAAGGAAAACCAGTTACCACCAGTTGAAATTTCCAACTGGTTCCAGTTAACTTCAACTGGAACCAGTTAAATTCAACTGGTTCCAGTTGATTCTAACTGGTCCATGATGCACATATTTCCATATTTCCAGTTGCACCAGTTGATAACTGGTCTGTGCATGGCATTTTTCCAGTTGCACCAGTTGATAACTGGTCTGTGGGTATTTCCAGTTGCACCAGTTGATAACTGCAACACAATGGAGACCATAAAAAGCAGTGCATGATAACGTCTTTTTAAATCACTTTAGTAACAGTTTAAGGGGGGTTCTACCCAATGACGATGCGGAAAATCGTCATTTCGGGTGCCATTTTTTTTGTTTTTTGCTCACTACCTACCCCCCCCCACTGAGCGAAGAATCGATTTTCAAATTTTCGCACGAAGTGGGCCCCTTTTGGCCCCTCCTTGCCGCCGGCTGGATCCGCCCCTGCCTTCTTATAATATCACCCCTTTCTTTCTTTTCCCTTCTCATTATTCTCCTTTTCCCCTTTTCTCTCCTCCGTGTTTCCGCACGTGCCCCTGTGCCCCTGGATCCGCCACTGTTGCAGAGCATTTCAGATGCATATCAAACCGCCTACAATTAACTTGGATCACCTTTATTCAGAGCCATCTATACACAGAGTTTGGCAACCCGGTTCGAGTTGGACACAATATGGCGACTACTGCTTTGATGGGCAAGCACATCACAAAAGAAAATACGCCATGTTGTGGCCCAGTGAAACAAAGGTGTCCAAACTCTGTGTATAGATGGCTCTGCATTAATTATACTTATACCGCCCTGACTCCCACCCCCGTGTTACCATGGCTTTTTCCAGGCGCGGATCCAGGATTTCTTGGGGGGGGGGGCCAAATTTAAAATTATGCGAGCCAAATTGCAGTATAAAAATTAATTTTGTGTATATTACGTTGTTTAATGAATTTCCTTTGTATTTCTTTATTTTTTACATTTTGTTTTTATTGTTTTTTTTTAATTATTTGTAATAGACTCTTTTCAAGCATTATTAACCTCAAATGGATTGATTTATTTAATTCAGTTTTATTTAATCAGTTGAATTCCACTGAACATGTTAACATGTTTAACATAGAATTTGTACAAGAAATCACAGGTTTGACCAATAGAGGGCGTTAACGTTTTCAGTGTGTTTTCGCAAATGCTCAATATTTGCGCGTGTGAAAAAGAATATGTTGTTCCTGACCCTAAATGCTTCCATATGACACCATTTTCACCCCCACCCCAAATGTAGGTCACAGACTCGCATTTCTGAGGGGATATTGACCATTGGGCCCACTGTCTATGACCAGCAGTGGCGTAATTAATGACCAAAAACGTTTGGGGGCAGAACAAAAATCCGCATCACCCCACTCTTACATGCAGGCCCCGGTGAACGTTTATCAAAGTGGGTGGGGGAGGCTCCGGAAGCTCAGGGGGTATGGGCATTTAATTACGGTCAGATGAGCATATTTTGATACCTTATTCCTGACACTGGCAGGTCACTAAATGGCGTGGGGTCCAGGGGGCTGAACCCCCTGAAACTGAGGGATTTGAGGCATTTTATAACGGTCAGATAAACATTCAGGGGGCCGCCTTAGGCCCCTGGTGGAGTCGAGGCGGAGCCCCCGGAAGCTGAGGGGTTTTACGCATTTAATTACAGTCAGATGAGCATATTTTGATACCTTATTTGTGACACTGGCAGGACACTAATTGGCGTGGGGTCCAGGGGGCGGAGCCACCGGAAGCTCAGGGGTTTTGGGCAATAAATTACGGTCAGATAAGCGTTCAGGGGCCCGCCTTAGGGCCATTGGTTGGGAACAGGGGGCAGAGCTCCCGGAAGCTCAGGGGATTTAGGCATTTAATTACGGTCACATGAGCATAGTTTGATACCTTATTTGTGACACTGACAGGAAACTAATTGGCGTGAGGTCCAGGGGGCGGAGCCCCGAAGCTCAGGGGTTTTAGGCATTAATTACCGTCAGATTAGCATCCAGGGGTCCGCCTAAGGGCCCTAGGTGGGGTCCAGGGGGCAGAGCCACCGGAAGTTCAGGAGTTTTAGGCTTTTGTCAGATGAGCATATTTTGATACCTTATTTGTGACACTGACAGGACACTAATTGGCGTGAGGTTCAGGGGGCGGAGCCCCCAGAAGCTCAGGGGTTTTAGGCATTAATTACCGTCAGATTAGCATCCAGGGGTCCGCCTAAGGGCCCTAGGTGGGGTTCAGGGGGCAGAGCCACCGGAAGTTCAGGAGTTTTAGGCTTTTGTCAGATGAGCATATTTTGATACCTTATTTGTGACACTGGCAGGTCACTAATTGGCGTGGGTTCCAGGGGGCGGAGCCCCCGGAAGCTCAAGGGTTTTAGGCATTAAATTACGGTCAGATGAGTATCCAGGGGCCCGCATGCGCCCTTTTTCTACACGCTAGCCTGGCCAGTTTCGCCATAATACTCGTAAAAGTGCGCTGGCGGGAAAGCCTTCACGTACATACATGTAGATACTTAATGTATAGTATAACTTTAGTCTTTAGTTATCTGTAGATGCCTTCTTAATGTATTTGTACTTAAATTCACTTAACAATGATTCACAATGCCTTTACTCCTATTTGTAAATATAATTTAAGTAGTTATTAATTTAAGTATGTGCACATAACATATTATATGAGTTCAATACTATCTTTATGTTTCTCTTTTTTGTCTTATATCAAATTATTAAATTGATATCAAGAATATTTTCAGTAATTCATTAATTCAAATAACAATTTACTGGTGCCAGTAACCGTCCTTTTTCAATTGCTTCCATTTACAAGGGGGAGGGGGTGTTTATAATAATAAACCAAAGAGGGAGATATATATTGTACAGTGTTAAATTGACAAATTTAAACTGATTGTAAACTTCTCCAATACCCAATGTGGGTGACGTGAGAATAAATTGGTCGCTGATGATTGCAATGCATGATGTACATGTATAATGCACCTCGTATGTAGGCTGCTAGACTCTAATATCAGTCGCTTCCATTGTATTTATCACAAAAATGGCCAGGCGATAGCGTGTAAAAAAAAATTGCGCGGCCCGCCTAAGGGCCCTTGGTTTGGTCCAGGGGGCAGAGCCCCCGGAAGCCCAGGGTTTTAGGCGTTTAATTACGGTCAGATGAGCATTTTTGTTATTACCTTATTCGTGACACTGGCAGGACACTAATCGGCGTGGGGTCCAGGGGGCGGAGCCCCCAGAAGCTCAGGGGTAATAGGCATTAAATTACCGTCAGATGCGCATCCAGGGGCCCACCTTAGGGCCCTAAGTTGAATCCAGGGGGCAGAGCCCCCGGAAGCTCAGGGTTTTAGGCATTTAATCACGGTCAGATGAGCATATTTTGATACATCATTATTTTGTGACACTGGCAGGTCACTATTCTTTCCTTCTTTCTCTCTTTCTTTCTATTTCTCTTAAAAAACTGGCCCCAAGCCCCCAATCTACATCTTGTTGGTGGGAAAAATCGCAACTGATCTCCCTTACCTTTCTTCTTTCTCTTTTCTTTTCTTTCCCTTTCTCTCCTCTTTCCATTTCCCTTCCCTTCCCTTCCTTCTCTCTCTTTTAGGTTTGCTTTGGGAGGGAGGCAAGGGCATTTCGGCCCCCGATCCACACGTTGTTGACGTGATTAATCGCAACTGATCTCCCTTCTTTGCACCCTTTTCTTTTCTTCTTCCTCTTTTTGTTCCCTTTAGCTTTCCTCTTTCCCTTTCCCATCCTCCTTTCTTTTTTTTGGCGGGGGGGAGGTAAGGGCCTTTGCCCCGATCCACAACTTGTTGGCCGGAAAATTGCAACTGATATCCCCCTTCTTTTCTTTTCTTCTTCCTTTTTTTTCGTTCCCTTTATCTCCTCTTTTCTTTTTTTCTTTTCCTTTCCTTCCTTCTCTCCTATTCTTTTGATGGGTGAGGGGAGGCAAGGCTCTTTCGGCCCCCCGACCTCCTTCTTTTCCCCCTTTTCTTTTCCTATTCCTCTTCTTTCTTTCCCTTTCTCTTTCCCTTCTTTTCCTTCTCTCTCTCTCTCTCTCTCTCTCTTTTGCGGGGGCAAGGTCCGCTCGCCCCCCCGGATCCGCGCCTGGCTTTTTCAAATCATTGGTGTGAGTTGCATCAAGAACTTTTCAAAGTAGCAACTAGGAATGTCTTTTTTGTTAAGGTGACCCGGTAATATTGTTGAAGGTTGATGAAAAAACTGCCTAATTTTTGTATGAAATTTAACTTATTATATTTCTTCTATACTGTACTAACCCTCTAACATGCAAACAATCCTGAAAAATTCAAAAAAAACACAATGATATTTATGGTATTCTTTGAAGGCGTCACTGTGCAACACCCTCTAACAGTCAGGTGAATTCTCCCAACCATTTTTAAATTTTCCCAACCGTTTTTCCATGAAAATAAGACATGAGACAGGCTTTTAAAAATCTTTCAACTCTTAAATGTCTGGAATGGTATATAGAGCCAATTCATTGCTTTGTGACGATTTACATTCACGTAAAATGTAATTAAATTGTAATAATATAGTTGGGAGAATTAAGGAATCGATCAGATCAGTTTTTCCCAATCTTTATCATTAATAATGGTTTGTTTTCACTCAAACTTTCAGATTATCTTTAATTGTACATCTAGCATTGAAGTCACTACCATTTTCTCTCATATGAACAATGTTACCATGGTCACCATTGAGTGAGATAGTCATATGCTGTGGGCCCCAACAGTCTATAACTCCTTTGAAAAGAGCCTCACCATGCATGGAAGCTCGAGCGGCTATAAATTAGGTGAGGTCATGATAATGATTACGTAGCACAAGGCGTGAAGAAAAATACATTTTATATATAGATGCATGTGTTTTTATCTTATCATTATCATCATCATCATCATCATCATCATCATCATCATCATCATCCATCATCGTTGTTGTTGCTGTTGTTTTTGTTATCATTCAGTCACTATTATCGATATACACGTAGTATATACTTGAGTGAAATATGCCATAATCAGAAAGGGGCCTATTTTAACTCACTTATCAAGAGAGAAAGAGAAGCCAATGACTGGGCAATTTTCAAGTGATCTTTCATAAGAGGATCAATGTTTTTTTCGTCGGGGTCTTTTTAAAAGTATTCATAATTCATTGTAAATGATTATGTGCTTCCTTTTTCTTACGAATTTTATCTATTGTTAATCATATGCATATTCATGATTATGTAAATGTATGCGCATGGGCGTTCGTTGGTCGAGCTGGTGAATGGGAGAGTCAATGGGTTTTTTCGATAATACTTTTGCTGTTATAGCATTTGTGTGTTAATTATGTGAGGTGAGAGTAATAAGTCAAACATGTAGAACCCTCGTGTCGAAAGATTTGTTATACCATGGACCTAAATCCAGATCAAAAGACTTTTGTGGTGATATAGGCTATACTGCCTTTTGAATGAAAATCATAACTTTGCTTCCTTTTCAAAATGATTGTGCTCATTGTCGAATAACCCTATTGACCACTTCTAAAGAATCCGTTCCTCTTGGAGTCACCCAAGGTTTAGGCTTATACCCAGGGCTGCAACAATAGTGGATCATGTACACATCAAATGGGGTGAATAAAACATTGCCAGTTGCAAAATCCAAATTTGTAAAGAAAACTTACTGTAATCTTGCTAATAAGTAATATGTTGCCACCATATTGTTAGGACATTTTTCAACATTCTGGCGCGTTTACAAGTTTAGAGATTTTCATCTTGCAAATCCCTCCAACGCTCTTTAAAAGCACCACTGTCGTCTTATTGTGAAGCAATACATTTTTCGGGAGTGCGTTTTCCACTTCAGAATGAAAACTCAGCCACACATATTGTGCTTTAGAAGATTTTATCATAATATTTCTCTAAATAAGTTGCATATTAATGCTCATAGTCCACCATATTATTCTGATTAAGGAGAGTCTAAGAGCTGGTTGACGTGAGAAATAATTCATGAGTTAGCATGGTATGCCGTGAAGCGAACTGCTCTTGAAGTGCTCTCATATAAATATTTTAAATAGGGCTAAAATGTATATTCTTAAAACCACAAATTTGTTAAGCGCTTTTTATAAGTGTTTGTGATATTCAACAAAATTTGATAAAAACGTTATGGTTCCAAGGTTGAGTCATGTCCTCATAGCTCCTATTCACTAGATAACCAACCGTTAGAAGAAATTCTATGCTACAGGTTTTTTTCGGTCAACTTCGATTTATTTTTTCTTCAATTCTTTTGATAAAGCGTTCATTCAGTTTAATTCAGCGGCAGTTGCCGAAAGGTAACCTCGGGCATTCAAATTCATAAATAAACAGTCAGTTTGGTAACATGTTCATTCAAATTAACATGGATGTTGTTTATTGAGGCCCCTACATATTTGTCTTATTTAATTCCCTGAAAATGAAATGATTTGTATTTATTCCGTTCAATTGTCGATAATGGGCGCACTTTCATCTTTCCATATTTTCTTCATCTCTCATACCTCCATTAGATAAGATGCCTCAAAATACCCCCCCCCCCCAAAAAAAAAGTGGATGGTGTGCTCATGGTGGACGTTGGTGGATATGTATCCCGATTACTTTTGCGGGGTGCACGACAAAGTATCGATCTTTAAACCATTGTGTACTGATATTATTTTGTTCTAAATGTAGAAAATTATGAGTTTTCTATTTTCATGTCGCTCAATAAAAATCGAGTGTACTTTTTTTTCTTTATGAACTTATTCAAATAGCAATTAATGAAAGAAACTTTATCCATTAAGCGCGTGCCATCCCGCCCCTACACACACCGCACACACGCACGCGCACGCACACCCACACACACACCAATACATATCTTTGAATTCTATGCTCATTACCTACATCTAAATTAATATAATCATCTCCACATACGTTTAAAATCTAAGCAAATTTGAAAAATATTGCCAACACGTGACCACGTGATCGTTATCATGCTAATGTAGTGAATCCAGAAAATAAGGACGCAGGCTCAAGTATATTCAATTCAAAGTCATTCTGCTTTATTTAAGTCCAGGCAATGCATATCAAACACACGATAGAATAGGCTGTCTAATAAACTCTATCTATTGGCAATCAATCTTGCCACTCCCTATACAGGTACATCACATCTCTACAGTCCCTAGTCTATCTGCCCCGTGCCACTACATGAGGCCCACTTTTATCCTTTCTTCTGGCAAGTTAATCCAGGCATAATATATTAGAGCAGGGGGGTGTTTCACAAAGACTAAGATCGACTTTAAGTTGGACTTAAGTATAACAGGCCGTTCATGCCATTGGTTGCTATCCCAATTGGTCTCTAAATTATAATCTTTAGATAATATTTTTTCTTCAATAATGAATTATCAAAAATGTAAGTTTTGTAGATTTTACCATGATTTGTACATCCCTTGAGAGACCAATGCCAGTAAATAATGATAGCAAACAATGGCATGAACGGCCTGTTATACTTAAGTCCAACTTAAAGTCGATCTTAGTCTTTGTGAAACACCCCCCATGAGTACAAAAAATTTGCATCACATGTTATCCAAAAAAAGGTAAAACAATAAGAGGTAAAGCAATCTACCACCCGACGGCATGCCTGGTTGCTCTGTCATAAATGATGTCATACCGGTGTGTTGGCTCAGTCAGTAGAGCGTCCGCCTCACAACCGGGAGGTCGTGGGTTCAAACCCCGGCCGCGTCATACCAAAAGACGTTAAAGATGGGAGTCGCTGCTACCTTGTTTGGCGTTCAACAATAAGGGGATAGAGCAATGTCGATCTGGCGCTGCTCAGTGGCTGCCGGGCTCACGATCAATTGGGCACAAAGAATTTCCAATTTTCGGTTTAATAAAATTTGGAGTGGACTATAAAAGATTATTATTATTATTATTATTATTATAAAGAAATTAACATTACATTAAGTTTGCATGTCAGCATCCGATTGAAACATATCGAGTGGTCGATCCGATGTTTTCAAGGCCAGTAAGAATAATAGACACATCCCCAAATAATTAATACAATTAGCAAAATGCACAAATAATAATAAACATGTGGTTGTAAATAACCAATTTTAATTTAAAAAAAGTGTCTGTTCAGAGCTAAAAGGGTGTTAGAGTATATGAGCTAACGCCCTACTGGCTCCAAAGATATTAATCCGATGTTTTCGAGGTTAGTGAACCAAGTTATGGTTAATGTTGGCATAGAACCTGGCGTGGGAATAAACCGGATTACTAATTCTATGCATACTTTTTAAACAAATTTTACTCTTGAGGACTGAAAAGCTTACCAAGGGTTAGGGCGAGAAACAGGCATGAATTAAAAACATGTCCATTATGAACGACAATCACGTGACAGCAAAGTTTGTAGATGATAAAGGTTAGCCACGAAATCTTAGACCTACCTACTATAGGTTTTCACGGCCAATTTCGCAACTTTGTCATGCATACAATTTATTAAGCACAATTATTTAGCCCTGCCGTTCTATGCGATAATTCAAATTCACGATCTGTGCATTCGAAGTCGCATTTTAGTCAATCAAATTAACATGTTTCTCATTCGAATACATTATACATGTACATGAAGCCGAGTTGGTAAACCCTCTGAAATATCTTTCTGCAATTGACTTAATTCTTCGGTTGCTGTTGATAAAATAGCAAACTTGAAAAGAAATGGTCGATTTGGAAAGGTCTGTGAGGTTATTTTGGAGTTGGTTCTGCGGTGTGACTGAAGTATCATGTCTCATATTGGGACGAAAATGATAATGAATAGACAACACTGAAACATAGGGCGTCCATCCAGGGTCACTCTTTATTTAAAAAAAACCGTCACAACTAGAACTAGAGGCCGAATCCAAAATCAACCGGAATGCCGTCGAAATTAAAAATTCTTGGTATATAACTGGATATCCGAAGTGCATTCGAATTACATTCCAAAAATTCTGATTGCATTCCTCTATGTGGCTGGGCTGAGACTGATGAAAAATGCTAGATTCAGCAGCATTTTATACCCTACCATTCCGGCGGCATTCGTGTTACAATCTAAGTTCATCGACGTACATTCTAAGTATTCTTGCTGCATTCTGTTTGAATTCTTTGACGTTCGAACCACTTTCGGCGGCCACTCCGGGAGCGATCTGACTGCATTTGAGGTTAATTCGTTCAGCATGGCATGGAGGCACCTTCCAACCAGACTTCGGGCGGCATTCGAAGTGCATTTTAAATATTCTGACTGAATTCTAATAGCATTCTAAATATGCCTACAGGTTCCAACTACATTTGAGCTGCATTCGAGAGCTAATACACCCGGAATGTGCAAGAATCATTCGAGGCGGGTTCGAGGCGGGTTCGAGGCGGGTTCGAGGCGCATTCTAAGTATTCGAACAGCATTCTTACAAAGCTGTAAGAATTTTCGTCAATTTGAAATTCCCGCCAAAATTTGGCGCGAATTTTGAAAATTCTTCATTCCGGCTGGCTTTGCTTGATTCCTGCTGATTCCGAATAAGTGTGACAGGGGTTTAACGGAAGGGAGGTAAAGGGGTTTATTATTGACAATAAAAACACAAGCAACTGTCAGTTACCGATGTCCACTGCTTAATAATAACCAAAAGTTAAAATAAAACAATCAGCATTGCATAATTATCTTTGTGTATAGCGATTTCATTTCCTCAAAATTCTTCAGATAC
Source organism: Mesocentrotus franciscanus (assembly GCA_037976565.1). Lineage (NCBI taxonomy): Eukaryota > Metazoa > Echinodermata > Echinoidea > Camarodonta > Strongylocentrotidae > Mesocentrotus > Mesocentrotus franciscanus. Next base: position 12,117,492 of record CP137672.1, on the reverse strand, counting down.
TTTAAGCTAAGAATCAAATACATTAAAACAACTTTTATATTTTAAATTCTGTTAGATTAAGTATGTGCAATAGGTCGAGGAGAAAGGTAAACAAGGTCAAATAAATACATATTTGGAAGAGACAGTGACTAATACAAAGTTATGGATATAGGAACATTTTTAAATGAACAGCATTCCCGGTGGACCGGTGTATATACTAATGCACATAAAAAGGGCTTTTCTCTTTCCAAAATAACAGTAATACATATTAAAAAGGTGAAGTCTACCTGACAACACTTTGATGAAGAAAACTTAAGAAAAAGAGGAATAAATGCAAATTAAACATTTAAAAAAAACTTTATAAATGCGATCGCCTCTCCATTTGTATTGTATGGAAAATGTCCCCAAAATATATTCTTCTTTTAAAAAGTTTTGATGGTGGTGGATTTGTTTTAAACACAGAAGGACCATGTATACAATTTCAGATTTTGATCACAACTATGACAAAGAAAATTGCGGGGTGATGTTTAATGAAATCTTTAGTACAAAGCGAACATAGAATAGCTGTAAAATCACAAATTTTCAGATTTTTCTAGAACTTATAAAGACCCATTCCTCTAATTTTTCTGCATTCATTGAAGATTCCTTTCTAATTCTTTTTAAAATTCTTTTTATGAGTTTAGATAGGATTGACACAAAATTTCTATCAACAATATATTAAGGACAGAAACTGAAAAAATGGAAACACAGACAAAACGAAATATCTTCAAAAAGTGAATAATATTATATGAATCGGTGTTTCCGACAAGTTCCATGCCATTTCACACATGTACTTTGCCAGACGGAAAGTAAACATGGAAAACAGAAAGCAACATATCACAGTCCATCAAATTACAAAATAAACCCTTATTTTGACGATTGTTTTACAATACGTTTGCAACATACATCATACAATTAATGGATTGTCTTTCAAAAATCTTAAAGTCTTTAGTACACAACTCGAGAAATTGCAAGAAGTAGAAATTATTATGAAAAAAGTCCCATTTACTCTCATAATTCGGAGTAAGAAATAAAATCTAATTTGATTAAGCGGACGGTGGTCTGAAATGCATTGTAGAAAGTAAAGAAAAGAGAAATTTCATTGTATTAAACAGCAATACGATCACATAGTTTCCATAACTAGGATGATTATCTCCTACTGTCAAATAATCTTTTAGTCCACAATTAAATTGAGTTCACATCATTTATACATTTACAACAGCTACCAAAAGTCAGATTCACATGTAGAGTAATCATCTACAACAAAATCTTGAAAGATAAACAGTATATCAAGGAAAAGTTACTTGTAAGTTGTTATATTTTAGAAAGGTTCAATCATTCAAATTGATTAACATGATTTAGGAATGTCATTTCTGAAACAATCATCCAAACTCCATTTCTTCTAATTAAGATATAACTGATTCCACTGGATGTTATAAACACTTTATGAAGTCGCAGTAAAACCAGGCCTGTTGAAAGCTTTTGAAAAAGGGGCGGGGATGGGTCAATTTTTCAACGAAATATTACGTTATTCTAAATTTGTCAGCGTGTCTGTTTTGACCATAAAAAATAGGTCCATTGACACACATCGCACCCCCCATCCTCTACGGGTCTGAAGACAGTGATATCATTCAGTGCAAAACACTGCAAGTAAGGAGGAGTTATCCATTATTATCAGTGGAATATATAGATTCTATCACGAGTACTAAAAGCGATCTCTCCTGATCGGTACTGCTGGAGATAGTACCACTCTCTCTCAGGCTTCTCAATTTTGTAATCAATGACGAGGTTCTGGACATGCTTCAGATCGTTAGCGTACTCATCAATGCTGACCAAACCTACATCGTGCTTCACGTTGGCGATCAGGATTGTATTCCCTTGAGACACAGCAGCATACGGGAAATAATCTAATCCCGTTAATTTATATTTTACAACACCTTGTTTGTCAATCAATCGTATTGTATACCAGGAGACGGTGATCAGGTAATCATTATAACTAGTAATCTGATTAGGTATATACCCATCACATGGTATCTCCCTGATCGCCTTTCCACCTGCTGGTGAGAATACTTGGATCTTCTGGCGTTTCCAGTAGCTAACATAGATCTGATCATCACTGTCTACAGTGAGGTTAGCACATTCACCTTCATCGTGACTCAGAGTCTCAAACATTACATTCAACTCTGTGCACTCTGGTGTGTATAGTGTGATATTGTTTGAGCGATCAAGTAAAACATACCTATCATCAGAGAGGAACCCTACTCCACGAATCTTAACATCCTTGAAAACTTTTTGCTGGTGCTGACCATCAGCAGAGAAGATCTCCACGCCACCTGTGTAACATCCCACTGCCATCCTACCGTCTGGTGTACTAACCACGGCACTCATGCTATTCTTAGTATGCAAAGCGATATTCTTTGCAGCTGCATTTACGATCTTACCGAGAGCTATCTCGTCCATTCCAACGTTCATCTTAAAACTGACACTTTTTCCTTTCTTGCCCGATAGCCTTGGCTGCTTGTAGTCTGGATCTTTAAGTTTCAAGGTCTCTTGTAAGTCTTGACATAGAGTGTCGTGTAGCCAAAGCATCCATATCTATCGGTATCTTTGTCCTATTGGTTACCACGTCAGCTATGGTGGTCAAGTGAGTGATATGCTTCTGAGCCGATTTCTTCATTTCGCCCAGATCTTTCTCTACTCCTTCGGTCCTACCCTTGACTTCACCAATGAGGATTTCTTTCTCCTCTGACAACTGCCGGACTGATTCTTCATATGCTTTGTTGATATCATCTGTACACTGCTTCTGAACATTGCTCACACGCTCCTTCTGTTCATCAATGAAATCAACGTATTTGAAAGCAAGAACGTTTCTTGTCCGCCTTGGATTTGAGGTCCTCGATACTCCTCATATGCTTTCATAATCAGCCGCCTGGATGACCCGATGTCCTTCGTTTGTATGCTCCATGACAACACACCTGTAGCAGGCAAATCTCCTGCAGTCAGAACAGAAGCACTCCTCATCCTCTTTAGGGTGTTTCCTGCATTTACGGTATCTACGTACTGACACCTTCCCTGATAGGATCTTACTCATGGCTAAGACCTCGTGACTGATGAAGTTTTGCCACTGAGAGTGTGCCTTGTGGCAAGTAATACAGAGATACACGCCACAGTCTTGACAGTAGACAGCAGCTTGGGGTTGGTCCTCGGATTTACAATTAGTGCAAAACTGATTTTGATTTTTCATGTTCTCTATGAGAGACTTCAAAGCTAGACTTGCCGGTAATTTGCTGACTTCTTGGTTTGGTACCTGGGTTTCAGCTCTGCAGACAGGGCATCGGAGCATCTGGACGTTACTATGGCATTCTAAGAGGTTGTCCAAACAG
>CP137672.1:12069512-12113591 GCA_037976565.1 Mesocentrotus franciscanus | reverse complement strand
AGGCCTTGCAGTAGGTGTGAGAACAAGACAGGATCTTGGGATCGGTGAAGGTATTCAGACATACAGGACACTCCAGACTCTGAGCAAGAAAATTCTTTAATGCCTCAGCCATGATTCGAATTCTACAGGAATACGAGAAAAAGGAAAAGGAAAAACATGTGTAGCTTTGATTCATCTGATGTAAGAGGAGTGTTTATCATATTCCTCACGCCTTTCCTCTACAAAATATAACGCGTACACAGTATGACATTCCGTTATATCTTTAACTAATATATACTCCCTAATATAAATTATAATATTCAGGGGAACCTTTTTTAACAAGGCCACCATGGGCTTTTCCTTTGTTCTCCTATTTCATTTGAAGTTATTGTATAAATTGAACATTCTCTGCCTTAGTATGTAAATTTACTTGTATGTTTATTTGCTTTTGCTGTTTTTTATGTAAATGAAATGAATAAACGAACTGAACTTAACTGAATATTCCGCTATATCTAGATACAAAATATTTGGAGTTGATCATGAATTTAATTTAGTAATGAAAAATGAATTTAAAAAAAAGTTTCCTTGGTCGCTCTTCAGTCAATGTGCAATATAATAATCATAAAATTAATGATAAAACAATAATGAAAAAATGATAATAATAATGAAAATAAGGATAGTGATGATAATAACAATAATAAGAATAATGGTAGTAATAATAATAATAAGAAGAATAATAACAACAATAACAACAATAATATATATTTTTTTAAATAATAATAATAATGATGCATTGTTTACCCAGATAGCCTTATCAGTATTACTAATGTTCTCCATGAGGGCCCTGCAATCAGATTATTACCCCAGCTTCAGCCAAGCTACAACTAACGATAAGTCGCTCATAATCATTACGGAATTTCTTCATACCGGCTACTTAGTCACTATACACTTGGGTTTGGTGGATAGTGACCAATGCAGAGTACTGTCTTGCCAAAGGACATTAGTACCGTGGTGGGACTCGAACCGCGAACCACGTGATTCACAATCAAGCAACCTATCCACTAGAATAGTATACAAAAACATATAGTTTCAACCAGTACCTCGAAAAGAAGGAAGTGTATATTTGCTTGATATCCTGCACAAAAAATTAATTTTAAGCATTTTAAATTTTAATAAAATGTATTAAACTTAAAAAAAAATTATCAAAAAAAATTGTAGACAAAAATTTAACATTTTAACATTTTAAAACAGTTTTTATAAAAATTCTGCTAGCCGTAAATAGTACTTTTTGCCAAACAGTGTGTTTATTTTTGATCACATGAAGAGCTCTCAGCCAATCAAAACCCAACAAATTGTTGATGCAGGATATACACCACAATACCTCTACATGTATCGCAACTGACATGCTAGTACAAATTTTGTGACGTATACAAGTCATAGTACATTCTACCACTTGAAGCCCATGGTTTAAGGTAAACCGTTAAAAACATAACAACAAATTTAAACATCTCAGTCTCAGATATGTAGTTTACCATTAACATTTTAGCACTTTGGCATTAGAAGAAGAAAAAATTACATTATTTCTTAATCTAAAACCAAATATCAGAAACTCGTGACCTTTGAACGAAAACAAATTTGATCTGTGATTTACCTTCAGATATGATGCAGATAAAAACACCTTATTCTTAACATGGAGTTTAGGCTTTGAACAACTTTTAAATTAAGTAGGAATCATTTCGTGTTAATTCTTAAAGCTGATGAAGTATTAAAACCAGTACTCTTTACATGTACATATGCACATTAGAATATACTATTCTAAAAATATCATTTATAGAGAAGAAATTATGTAGATTGCTCTGGTTTGGCAGAATCACTAGCTGATATGTTAGCTATGTTAAGAATCACATAATAATCTGAAATATCTACATCACATATAAGAATAATAATTCGTAACAAATTTGTTATCAAAATCACAATAACATACCAAAATCATCACTTTTCCCCAAGACAATCACTGAGAAGTTATACTTATGAACGATATCAAAATGATCAGAAGTTTTCTAATGCAACAAACATTACTTCCGGGTTTACAATCAAGCACATTAAACTGTTATGGTCTGGTTTCAAAGCTTTGTTTTGGTTAGTTTTGTTTTTGCAGCCTTTTTATCCATGGTTTCCCAAGCTGATTCTTAACACCCTTCATTCTCATCTTGGTCTTAGCTCAGTCGCTCTTTAATTATCAAATAGTTAGACCTTGTCTAAATATTTAAGTCTAAGGAAAACAATTATTTTATAAACCAGATACAAACAAAGCCTCCAAAAGTGCCTGAAAGTCTGCCTTAATTGGTGTATATACGTAAATGACAAATATAAAACAAAAATATTGAAAAATGTTCCAAACCTCTTTTGGAAACGACACAGACATTTTAATTCACTCACCTCTTTTTCGGTCACTACGTATCGGTTCTTGATATTATATCAAATCAGAAAACATGTATACTCTTTGCCTTTACGGGGGAGTGGTGTACTGATCAAAATAAGTACTTTATACATGTATGTATTTAGTTTGTCAATCTATTTTTAGGTACTGGAAATTCCCATCAACCTTTGACAGACAACGATTAAAACCTCGATCTCAGTTTGTCAAGCGTCTTTGGAATAAATATATGCCTCGCCCTCCCCGCCCCCACAAAAATACAATACAAACAAGAATATCGATCTTTTCAAGCGTCTGTTGAGGAAATATATACCGTGTAAATCATATAACTGTTACCCCTCCCCTACCCTCCCTCTCCCCCTCCCCCCATTACAAAAACTTCTAAGTTAGAGTCAAATTACTGTAGCCAAAGTCTCATGGAACGGTCCTCCTTCGAGATTACAGTTGGATTGTTGGGGATGGCGCTAAACATGCTAAACACATCCGGAAAGGAGAACAGTATAGAATATAGGCTTTTCAATCTTAGACCTTACACTTTATTGCACTAACGAGTGGCGTAGCGTTTGCTCTGTTATTGGGGGGGGGGGTTACCAGTCTCTATTAGATTAGCGTATTTCAACATTTTGGGGTATTCTGTTACGGCACCCTTTTAGGAGTTAAAAGTTATAATTTTTGATATTATTATGAGTAATAACTGTATTATTATTACTGTTATTATTATTATTAATATTTCATATGTATTATTAATAAAAAATAATTATAATTGTAGACTAATTATCTCTTTAAGATCAATCAACGCCCCCTCCCTCCTTTACGCACACTAAAAGGGAGAGTTTACATAATCCAGAGTAGGCATCATGCCTTTTCAAGTGTCTTAATGGTCAGCATTTAGTTCGTAATGAAAAGACTAAGAGTTTCCTTTCCGTCATCTTCAGTCGGTGTTATTAAAATTTGCTAATATCATACGCATAAATTTCCATCTTCTTTTTGCACGATCCACCATACTGTTAGTCATTAATGAAGATCCGCATTTTGATAGACATGCATCCATCTATGATTACCTAATAGCGAGTAGAAATGAAAAACTATGAATAGTTACGTAACAATATCAGCCATCGCCTATGATGTCTGCCTCCTCTTACAAAATGACATATACGGACATGACGGTTGATCAATCTTCATTAATGACTAGGTAAACCAATATCAATAATTATTTAGTTTACAAAGGGAAACCTCATCAGTAACCATGCAGTTCTTCCTGATGGCATTGTAATTGTTATTAATCCGGCAAAGACCATGCAGGTACCTTTTTTTACAACTGGGTAGAAAGTGTCAAAATATGTGGATTAATATCCTTGCAAATTAAGGACGTTATAGTGCCGGGCTGGGATTCGAACCTTCAACCCTTGGATTACTATGACATCTCTACACCTACACAACAGGCCTATCATGTTTCAATATCACCAAATGAATGTGAATAATCATAATAAAAAAAAAGGTTAAAAAGATTAAATGATTACCCGTTATGTCCTTAATGTGTGTGTGTGTGTGTGTGTGCGTGTGTATGTGTGGGTGCGCGCGTGCGTGTATGGGGGCGGGGAGTCACGCGCAACACTAAACTTTATCGTATAAAGTTTCTTTCACTGCTAATAACGCAATAACTACAATCTGGTTTTATTGAGCGACGAGAAAATGATTATTAAAATAATCACTATTTTCTACATTTACAAAAATATAGGTTTTCCCAACCTCTTCCGCAACTTTGCCAATCTATTTCATTTTGCCTACCTTCAATCTAACAAAATTGACCCATGCGTTTCTATTCGATTTGTTACATTCATGATCTGCGCATTAAAATTCGCATTTTAGTCAATCAAATTAACATGTTTCTCATTAAAATTCATGTTTTATGCACACTTTTCGTCAAGCATTCATTCAATTTAGCATAACATGATCACGTGATCACGTAATACTTAGGTGAATTGATCCAAATCAATCGCAATCCTCCAATCAATCGCAAGTTTGCAGTCTCCTAATCTCTAGTGAACATAATTGCGATTGATATCAACCGCAAATAAGTAGGACCAATATAAACTCTCTATTCAATTCAATTCAATTCAATTCGTATTTATTTCATTTCCAACAGAAAGATAAACAAAGGCATTACATATATTATTACATAAAGTAAATCCTGATAGGTATACAAATACACTGTATGAACATAATAACATTATTACAAGAAATTCTTTAATTTCTGAGGAAATGGGGGGATCCACTAAAAAGCAGTGCTTGTAGTTTGTGGATCTCCAGGAAAGAAGGAAATAAAAATTGTTTCAAATTGTGCCTACGAGGACCTGGAAAACACAAAACAATATTACAGAACGACAACCACGAAACGACAAGGACAAGGAAAACATATTAGAAGATGCAAAAGGGGGGAAAGGAAGAAGGAAGAAGAAGGAAGAAGGAAGTAGCATGCAGGACAAATCGTGACCGAAGAAGAGGTAGTTATATTGGTGATTCTGGGAAGGTAAGATCATAAGAACAAATAAATATTCGATTAATCGAGCAGATGATGAAGACCTAAATGAAAATGTAAGATGATTACCAGATGTTATCGGATTATTATTGTATATTACTATAAGTTTTGAGCAAAAATATTTTAAGTTTTTTCTTGAAAGAATTTAGGGATGGACTATTTTTAATATCTTCGCTTAAACAATTCCAAAATCTAGGACCATGATACATAAATGATTTCTTTGCTAATAAAATTCTGAAGAGAGGTAGGTGAAATTCGTTAAACCGTCTAGTTGGGTAATCATGAAATGACCGATTTTTAATTAGTTTGATTTGATTTATTGGTTTCTGCATCTTTTTTTTTCTTCATCATACATTTTCATGAACATAGTATGGTTTGATACAATATTTCATATAATTTTATACAGAAAACATACGAAATTAAACGAAAATATTCAATGCATAATTAACATACATTAGATGCAGGAGGGCTATAACATAAGCAAAGTAGCTTGACGTGCCCGCAGCCCTCAACTTGATACAAGAATATGAATTAAAAAAAAGCAGAAGAGTGACTTGCAGAGAAGAAAAGGAAAGGGGAGAGAAGGAGCGTTGGTTTTCTTTTAATACAATAAAACTACTACATCTGCTGACTGAATGCAGGTTCATTCATAGATGGATAAACGATGCTAGGTCATGGACGATTACACATTATTGGTACACACAAACGTTAATGTAATAGAAAGACACACGACAGGATCAATATTTAGACAACAACATAGTTTTAACCGCCTTCTTAAAAGAATACAATGTCCTAAGGTTTCTTATTACAATGGGCAGAGAGTTCCAGATGTCTGGGCCGGTGTGTTTAGGGGGAACATGGCATCAAATATATGTGGAAGGGTGTTTCTACTGCAGTTATACATAAATTGTCCTAAGTGAAATAGATACAGGTCATTTGTTTTTAATAGTCTGCTAGTAACAAATAACGGGTCTGTGTGTGAGAGAAATGCAGAATTGTAGACAATACGGAGAGACTTCTGTTGTAATAAAATCAGTCTATATAATAGAGTTTGCTGCGTATTGCCCCAAGCAAGTATCCCATAGTTCAGATATGGTAAAATTAGAGATGAATAAAGCATGAGAAGGGCTGATGTCGGGAAATGAAATTTAAGCTTATTCATTATGCCAATATTCCGTGAAAAATTTTTACACGTATTATCTATATGGTGTTTCCACGAAAGTTTGTTGTCAACAGTTTTACCTAGAAACTTAATGAATGAGACAACCTCCAGGGGGTATCGTCAAAAACAATATCCATGGGCAGTGTGTCTATAGAATTACTAAATAACATATATTTGGTTTTTTGGAGGTTAAGGGATAGTTTATTAGCTCTTATCCATTGGGTGACTTTTTCAAGTTCAGAATTTACAACATTGACTAAAGTATTTGGATTTTTATGGGAATAAAAAAGATTAGAATCGTCTGCAAAAGTATAAATGAAAGGACATCGGATGATTTACAAAAGTCATTTATATAAATAATAAACAATAAAGGGCCCAACAAACTTCCCTGCGGTACTCCACAATTTACGTTTTGCATATTGTAAGTATGATCATTCAAGATTACGTATTGTCGTCTATTGGATAAACAGCTCCTGAACCACTCCAAGGCCTTCCCACGCACACCATAATGAGAAAGTTTGAATAATAAGATGTCATGATTGATGGTGTCGAAGGCCTTGGAGAAGTCCAGGAAGATACCAACCAGATGAGAGCAATTGTCTAAAGCATGAGCTACTTTGTCAACAAAATTCAATAAGGCATGTTCTGTATTATGTCTTTCTCTAAATCCAAACTGAAAGTTGGACAAAATATTATGAGTTTTTAAAAAGTTAACAGTTCTACGATAAATAACTTTTTCTAGAATTTTTGACAAGGAGGATAATAAAGAAATTGGTCGAAAATTACTAACATTCAACTTATCACCTTTTTTTGTACAGGGGTATGACCTTTGCGATTTTCATGTTATCTGGGACTTGACCATTAGGTAACGATAGATTAAGAATGTGTACTAAGGGACAAACAATTGAAGATATTACACCTTTTAAAATAAAATTATTAATATCATCGTAGCCAGGATTCTTTTTGTTTTTTAAATTAGACACAATATCAATGATGTCTTCTTTAACTATAGGAGTGAGAAAAATAGTATTGGGGTTAGGTGTACCTAAGTATTCAGAAAAATGATTGGTTGAAGGAGGAATACCTTCAGCTAAGTTTACCCCTATAGAGGAAAAATAGTTGTTAAAAGTATTGGCTACAATTTCAGGATCTTCGACAATATCATCATTATACCTAATTTTAGTAATATCTGATTTGTTATTGGATAAGTTCATTGCTTGTTTTAAAATCTTCCATGTGTTTTGAATATCGTTCTTATATAAAGTTAACTGGTTTGTAAAGTAACTTTTCTTTGCTAATCGTATTGTTTTAGTTAAAATATTTTTATATCTGGTGTATCTAGCCTTTGCTTGTTCAGTGCCTTTCATTTTAAATTTATAGTAAAAGTTGTTTTTTCTGTTAATTGAACGTAAAAGTGATTTAGAAATCCATGAAAGTCTCGGTGATTTGTTGTAAGTAGTTCCTTTGTCTTTAACTTTAGGAATGTGAATATCTAACTGATTATGGAATATGTTAAGGAAATTTTCAAAAGATAAATTTACGTCATTAGTATCGTAAACACACGACCAGTCAGCAGAGTCTAAAGAAACGCCAAGACTGGCAATTTTTTCATGGTTAGGTCTCCGTCTTGATGGTCTGTGAAGATTATTTAATGAGTGCTTAAGGGTAAAGTGTGACATAATAGGAAAATGATCAGTAATATCGGATAAAATTTCAGAAGAGTCTGGGGTTGGAAGAGTATTGCAAGAAACATTATCAATAAGGGTGGCGGAATGATTTGCCATGCGAGTCGGTTTCGATATAAAAGGCAAGAATGAGGCAGTCAAAAATATTTCAAGAAATTCATGGGATATATTGTTGTTATTGTGCTTTAAAATATCAATATTAAAATCCCCCATTATGAAAACGTCTTTGTTTACAAAAAGATTCATTAGTAAATCTGTAAGGTAAACTAGGAAATCATTTGAATTGGAACGTGGAGGTCTATACACAATGCCCATGACTATATTTTTAGTATCCGGAACATTGATTTCGATAAAAAGAGACTCCAGTGTTTCATTCATTACATTAATTTCATTATGAATTGAATAGTCGTACTTATGTGAAACGAAAAATGCAACACCTCCGCCGGGTCTGTCTTTTCTATTATTGACAACAAGATCATAACCATCTAATGCAAATGGTAGGTTTCATTCACTGGATAACCAAGTTTCCGTAAGTCCTATTATGGAAAAAGACTGTTTGGATGGGCTATCTAATAATAGTAGAAGTTCTTCAAAGTGTTTACTTAAGCTTCTAATGTTTAAGTGCAATAGAGAAAATGTGTCATTAGTAAATTTCTTAACGAGGTTTTTAAATTGGGACTCGGGTTACATATTCAGATGAAGGGCTTTTAATTTGGTCATGGTCAGGGTAAAAGTCAAAAAATTCTGTTGATGAGTTAATATTATTTGCTACAAAATGGTTATACGCTACATCAGTTGAAGAATAATCATTCGAGTGATTTGTTAATGAAGGGTTCAATAAATCAAAAGGTCATCATCATTTAAAGAATAGCATGGCATATCAGCTAAGTAGGCCATCGAAATACAGTCATATTCTCAATATGATATTTCATTTTCGGCTTTGGGTTTGTAGAAATAAGCAAGCAATTGGGCGATAGTACAGTCCTGCATGGAGACACAACAACAGTTTTACATGTGGACAAGTACAGATACAAAAACACGTGAATACGGAGAACAAAACACGGACACCATACAACAGAGAAAGGATTGCAAGAAGGACTTAACACAAAGAGAGAAAGAAAAAGTGCATGTAGGTCCAAGTAGAGACAGCATTCCACAGAAGTCCTCGTAGGCAGAGCGAACGAACGAGCCAATGAACAATAACTATACGTAGTGGTGCATCTTAGCATGTTCCTGGCGAGATGCCCCAATAAATATAATGGTGCATAATATAAAAAGGAAATACACTCAAAGTAAATAGATGCGCTCAATGTAATAAAAAAATGTGTGAACATAAATAAGCTAAAGTAATGGAAAGCATGACATTACTGATATTTTGCAGCATACAAATATTAAAGTTCATCAGTTCACTGCTTTCAGCATCGATTTAAAAAAAACGAAAAAAAATAAAAATAAAAATAAAACACGGGAAATCGAATACAGGTGGATAATACCAGTGTCACAACGGTTCAACTGAGAATCAAAATATGAAAAGGTGAATGCATGCAAGACAAATTAACATCGAGTATGTACGGCTTAATTGAGAATCAAAATATGAAAGGGTAAAAGCATGAAAGGGTAAAAGCATGCAAGACAAATTAACATCGAGTACGTTCGGCTAAATTGAGAATCAAAATATGAAAAGGTGAATGCATACAATACAATTTCACACTGAGTAGTCTTAACTGAGAATTTACATATGAAATGACGAGAGCATAAAGACAATTTAACATCAAATAGTCTAAATTGAGAATTTACAAATGAAAAGGTGAAGGTGAAGGCATGCAGGAAAATTTAACAATGAGTAGTCCAGGTTTCAGTTGAGAATTTACATATGAAATGATGATCGAAGGCATGCAACAAAATTTCGTTCGGCTTAATTGAGAATCAAAATATGAAAAGGTGAATGCATGCAAGACAATTTCCCATTAAATAGTCTTAATTGGGAATTTACATATGAAATGATGAAAGCATGTAAGACAATTTAACATTAAATAGTCTAAATTGAGAATTTACAAAATGAAAAGGTGAAGGCATGCAAGAAAATTTAGCAATGAGTAGTCTGAGTTGAGAATTTACATATGAAATGATGAAGGCATGCAACAAAATTCACATTGAGTACGTCTTACCTCAGGACTATTGACTTGTTTATCTTTTATGCCAGATTTCTTCTGAAGTGGGTACTCCATTGTAAGTAAATAGCTGAAGATTATCATTAATAGAAAGGACATTGAAGAATGCATTACCCAAGAAAGACCCGAGATTGAAACAGATCATTGCTTGCTGTATAAGAACCTGTCATAAATTATTATATATATATATATATATATATATACATATATAATTGTTATTCTATACAGATTTACCCGTACCAACGTTACTGATGAAAATGAAAAAAACAACAGAAGTTATGCAAATATATAAGCCAATATCGTTTGGGTCTTCTTTTTTTTATTTTTTTATTGCTAAAATTCAAAGTCAAACATATGGCTTCGCTTGCATTGCTATGTTAGAGTATAATTATGAATACAATATGGTTGAGAAAGGAAGCCAATAATGTAGACTTAGAATGTTGTCAGAGAAAGGGTTATTAATAATACAAATGGTTAATTAATTGATATTGATTGTATTGATAAAGTGAGTTCAAATTCATTTAACAAAACAAAATGTCCGCATTCATTTATTGCAACCATTGGACATCGGAAAGTTTACTTATATTTACAAGTTGCTTTTAGTAAGTTTTCAGCATATTATAGTACAGTATTCCGCGTTCATGATCTTATTTTTGCAACGATCAGACAAAGAAAAGTTGTAGGTTCAATGATGAAAATTTTACAAGTTGCTTTCAGCATAGTACAGTAAATTTAGTCAATAAAATTGCGTCTGAATGTAAACTTGCCTCTTGGTGAACTGATTATCCTGACCAGATATAGCCCATGCGGAGTTTTGCGATCCACCGGTGGAGTATGTGCGAGTTTGCAGAACAATCTTTGATCCAACAAGCCTGATCCTCGTAGAGATCGACTCTCCTCACGTCGGAGCCGGTACGCTTCCGCGGCAAGACGCCCTCACTCCCTTTTCAGCTTCGTGGGTGTATAAGGTCACTACTGATGGTGACACGAGAGTACGCGGGATCCCGAGTTCCCTGTTGCACTCGGGCCGACGAGGCGGCTGCTGTTCCTTTCTGTTGATGGCGCGCTTGGGATTCGAAGGCGCGGAGTATAGGCGGTCACGGTCAAACATTGACGAGAAGCGAATAATCATGGGCTTGGGTCCGGCCTCCGATCGGCCGGCAATCTGCTTGGCGTGATTAGGTATTGGCAAACGATGGGCGTTCACCAGCGGAATCTGCCGGGCCTCTTCTGGGCGATTTGTAGAAAGTAGCACAGCATATCCCGTACGGTAGCGGTGATATCCTCATTTTGCTTGTATCCCATAGACAAGCAGATTTTGTTTACGATGATGTATCTCCATAAGTGTCAGCCTTCCCTCTATCTCCTCTTCCTGTCGCTTTAGTTTCTCTTTTAAGACCGGAATTTCCTCTTTCTCTAAAGCGGTGATTTTGTCAGATCATGGGCAAAGCTGACACCTTTTTCCAGCTCAGACACAGATTTCTTCGCGAGATCGCTCTTAATCGCGCTCAGTTCACTGCAGGGGCGGCGATTTCTTTTCATGACCGGGGTTGACGAAATGCGAGGGACGAGGGAGCAGTGGCGTAATGACCAAAAACGTTTTTTTTTTTTTTTTGGGGGAGAAAAATCTGCATCACCACTATTCTTACATGTTATATGAAGGCCCCGCGGACTTTTTTCAAAGTGGGGGGGGGGGGGGCTAAAGTATTTACGATCAGGTAGAGCAAAGCAAGTGGAGCGTAAATTGGCGTGGGGTCCAGGGGCAAATTAGCCTGGGGTCAAGGGCAAAGCCCCATGAAGCTCAGGGTTTTAGGCATTTAATTAAGGTCAGATGAGCAACCAGGGCCTGGCTTAGGGCCCTGGTGGGGTCCAGGGGCGGAGCCCCCGGAAGCTCAGGAGTATTAGGTATTTAATTACTTTCAGATGAGCATATTTTGATACCTTATTTGTGTCACTGGCATGCAGGTCACTAATTGGAGTGGGGTCCGGGGGTGGAGCCCCCAGAAGCTCAGGGGTTTTAAGCATTAAATTACGATCAGATGAGCATCCAGGGGCCGCCTTAGGGCCCTTGGTGGCGTCCAGGGGGCAGAGCCCCCGGAAGCTCTGAGTTTTTGGCATTTAATAACGGTCAGGTGAGCATCCAGGGGCTTACCTTAATTAGGGCCCTAGTGAGGTCAAGGGGGCGGAGCCACCGGAAGCTCAGGGGTTTTAGGCATTAAATTACGGTCAGAGGAGCAACCAGGGGCATGCACGCTTAAGGGCACTTGGCGGGGTCCAGAGGGCAGAGCCCCCGGAAGCTCTAGGGTTTTAGGCATTAAATTACAGTCAGATGAGCAACCAAGGGCATGCACGCTTTAGGGCCCTTGGTGGGGTCCAGGGGGCAGAGCCCCCGGAAGCTCAGGGAAAAATTATGCCATTTCAGCAACATTTGTAAATCACTGGTATCGAATTAGAAATATTCCCCTTCTTTAATTTTATTTGGGGGGCAACTGCCCCCAAGCACCCCCCCCCCCAATCAGTACGCCAGTGCGAGGGAGCATAAAGTGAACGAGAGGGATGAAGGTGACAGTTTTTGAAGTTTTGTTGTTTTATAAAAATTATAGTATAAAACAATCAATATACTTTTTCTACATTATCTACATGTACATTAAAGGATGTTATGCGAGGGAGCGTAGCATCCGAGTGAGAAGATTTTTGCATTTTTATTTGTCTAAACGCTGCACTCTTGGGCCCTCCAGAGCCTAAAAGTGTGTTGCAGTCTTCAGCCAGTATTTGCTATACATTTTGGGGGGCACTTGTTTAAATTTTCAGGGGGGGCGATCCCCCTAAAAAAATTGAGGGGGACGCCCCCCCCCCGGGATCGCCGCCCCTGGTTCACTGAGAACATTATCGAGTTTGCTGGAGAGCATGTTCTTCATGTCAGCCATGCAACTAAGTACCCGCTCCGAACCCGCGTCGGCTGACAACGGGGTCTCGCTGGCGTCGCTTAGGTCGAACGTTGAAGCCATCACTGGTCGAGCGCACCTCGGCAGCCTCGTTGCTTGGTGGATTTACTGATCTAGTTGAAGCCATTTTGACTGGTTTTGCAGTTATTTTACTTTTATTTTTGATGTCGCGTTGTTTTCGGAGATTATAAGATTTCGCTGTCGAAGAGTGATTACTCATGACTCACGAGTGGTGTACAGTTAGCGAGTGTATTTCACATTACAGATTTTAAAATTCGCGGGCTCGCCACGGATACGTCCGCTCGCTACGAAGGCATGGTCTAATTTTTTGACAGGGCCCAGGTGAATCTAATAATAATAATGTATTTATATATCGAATTTTCCATACAAGTTCAAATGTGTTTTACAATTATATTGTTAGCAGAAGAGGTGAGATTTGAGATATTTTTGAAGGTATTGAGATATTGCTGGTTGCGAAGAAATCTGGGGCCCGTTGCATAAAACTTACCATTGATGGTAACTTTGCCATCAATGGCAACTACCATGGTAACAGGGCTCAACAGCCAATCAAAATCAAGGTTTCCATGGTAGTTACCATTAATGGCAAAGTTACCATCAATGGTAAGTTTTATGCAACGGGCCCCTGGGTAGGTTATTCCACAGTTTGGGAGCAGCAGTTGTGAATGCTCTGTCACCATGTGTGGCTGTGTGGGTATAGCAGCTTGGGAGATGGATGATTCCACGTGATGCCTTGAGAGGAGCGAAGGGAGTACCGGGATGGTTGCCTGGTATAAGTTCATATAAGTAGGAATGAGCCAGACCATAGATGCATGTGAAGGTGAGAAGAAGTATTTTGTATTGAATCCTGGACCTGATGGGTAGCCAGTTCAATTGACGAAGGATAGGTTTAATTCATGGGACAAAACTCAAAGTTGGGTGAACCTGTGGCAAGTCTTGTGGCAAGTCTGGTGGCAGCATTTTGAATCCGCTGTAGTTTCTCAATGCGGGTTGCAGTGGCTTGTTGTTGTTGTTGTTGAGATTAATGGCGTTTCCATCGTCATTGGATGATTTTCGCCAGGCAGTGTGAGAGGGCGTAGTTACTGGTCCTCTCTTAGTACTTTTGCTCTGTTGGATCGACGATAGCCTAGCGGCGTTGTGTTTATGAAATTAACAATGTCAGTAAATTGTTAGTATATAGTTATTTTCTGTTTTGTTATGCAGCTTGTTATTTTAAAGAATACATTAGGAAGGAAGGGATGAAGTGGTTGAATATTAGTTGCGATCAGTTCATTACGTTATAATGAAGCAATTTATACAATTTATATAATGAAGCAATTTATACCGAGGATAGTACCACTGTCACTAATAGATAATATAGCGAAACGTAATTAATACTGTATTTTTATAGCTGAGCATCACAGTTCGTTGTACCTTCCACTGCCTTTTAAAAAAGCTACCACCTTTCCTATATATTCCTCGTTTCCTAGTAAATGACCTAGATTTGGATTTTTGGTCTTTAGTGCTCTGTACATTTTCCTTCTTTGTCTTTCATATTTTGGGCATGATAATAAAAAGTGCTCAATTGTTTCTATCGTCTGGCATTCTACACATAGTCCAGTTTCGTGTTTTCTAATTAGATATTTATAGTAATTCAGGTTACATTTACCAAGTCTGAATTGGTGAATTAATCTTTCATCCTTTCGGTTCAAACCTTTGATTTTAAAAACATTATTTACATTTTTATTGATGCTATACAAGTGTCTTCCTTTCTCTGCTTTATCCCAGAGGCTTTGCCACATGGATTTGTAGTAAATGTCCGATTCTCTTATGAACTCACTTTTGCTTTGGTTTACTATGATATCTGTGTGTTGTTTTTTCGAAGCTTGTTTTGCCAACAAATCAGCTCGTTCGTTTCCTGCTAGGCCGCAGTGGGCTGGTACCCATTCAAGGTTTACATCAATCCCGAAGGAATTTATAGCCAGTAATTTTTCGTATATCTCAACTATTATGCTGGATTCTTTCACATTCTTGATGGCTTCTAAAGCTGAGACTGAATCTGTTAAAATCACAACTGCAATTGGATGATATTCATCTATCCATTCAAGTGCCATTAATATAGCTACCAGTTCTGCTCTCATGATGGATATATTAGATGTTTTAAAGCATTTACTTAAGCTTAGTTTTGGGATATAGTAAGCTGCTCCCGTATACCCTTCCTGTTGTTTT
Source organism: Mesocentrotus franciscanus (assembly GCA_037976565.1). Lineage (NCBI taxonomy): Eukaryota > Metazoa > Echinodermata > Echinoidea > Camarodonta > Strongylocentrotidae > Mesocentrotus > Mesocentrotus franciscanus. The sequence goes on along the minus strand of CP137672.1, from coordinate 12,098,447 downwards.
GAAGCGTCTGTATAGATTCTTAAACAGTAATTCCATTTTTTCTTAATGACCTCTACAGCATAATTTTTTGATTCTATTGATGGGGAAAACTTCTTAGAAACAAAATCCTTTATTTCTGTAGATATACATGGCATCTTGTAGTGCCAATAAGGTTTAATCGTCATGCATTCAGTGAGTTTTTCAATATTCCCTATTTCCAAGTTCCTCAATCTTTTGACGAAAGGACCTTGGCCCATTTTCCAAGAGTACCTTTCATATTGCCAACACGGTAATAAGACTTTTTTGGTAGGATGGTTAATTTTAGCTGCATGTAAATAAAAATGATATTTATCAATAAACATATTCCTCCTGAGTTGCAATGGCATTTCCCGCATTCAACTTGTAAAGCTTGTAAAGAAGTTAGATGAACTCCTCCAGTAATAATTTTAAGAGCCTGGAATTGTATGGTGTCTAATTTCTTTTAAGAGAATTACTCGCGCCATCATAAGCTTCACTTCCATAATCTAACACAGAGCGGATTAAGCCTTTATAAACATAATGAAGTATTTCCGAGTTATTGCCCCATTTGGTACCAGCAATACACCTCATAAGATTAAGTCTTTTTTTGCATCTTATTAAAATTTCATTTATATGTTTACTCCACGTCAATCTCGAGTCGAACCATACTCCAAGGAATTTGTATTCTTTTTCTAATTGAATACTTTTACTATATATCTGTAAATCAATATTTTTCTTTTCTTTTCTGCCGAATACTACGGCTCTCGATTTTGAGGATGAGAGATGCATACCCCATCTATCACACCATTTTTCAATTAAGCCTAGAGCCGCTTGTAACTTTTTTTGTACATGTGTCATATTTCTGTGCGAAAACCATATACATATGTCATCAGCATACAATGATATTTCTACAGTATCCTGAATTTGTCTAAGATCATTGATCATGAAATTAAAAATTAGGGGGCTTATCACGCTCCCTTGGGGTATGCCTATATTACATTTTTCTGTTCTGATATGTAGTTTCCCACTCTAACACGATTCATTCTGTTAGACATGAATGCATAAATCCATTTTAAAATCTTACCTGTGAAACCTTGATGATATAATTCGTAAACTATACCTTGTCTCCATACTTTGTCGTACGCCTTCTCTAGGTCAAGAAATATCACAACTGTATATTCTTTATTTGCTATTCCTTTTGAATATCTGTTTCTAATTTAATTAAATGGTCAGTTGTACTTCTATTCTTCATAAATCCCGATTGTATGGGAGTAATAATATCCTCTCTCTCGATATACCATGTGAGTCTGTTTTTCACAAGTCTTTCCATTAGTTTACACAGTGTTGGGGTTAGAGAGATTGGGCGGTAAGACGACGGGTTTGAAGCATCTTTTCCTTTTTTTAATATCGGAATTTGAATAGCCTCAGTCCATTGGCTAGGCAATATACCTCTATTCCATATTCCATTGTATAGTTCTAAGATCATTTTGATAATTTCTTCCGGGAGATTGCTTATCATCTTGGAATGAATGCCATCTTTCCCTGGAGCAGTGTTTTTTAATTCTAATAGAGCACTATTAAGCTCACTAAGGCGGAAATCTTCATTTAATACATTTTCCTCGTGGTTTTGCATGTTATTTATTATTTCTAAAAGTTTGTTTTCACTTTCTTTTCTCTTGACTACTTCTGCTTTCCCTATAGCTAAATCTAGAGAGTTAAAAATGTTCAAAAACATATTTGCTTTTTCAGTTGCTGTTTTACCAATTACCTTTCCAGCTTCCATAATCAAATTTGGTATTGATTGGTTCGTACTTTTTTATGTCTTTGATCTTTTTCCACACGGCACCAATGTCAGCCGTCCGATTAAACTTCCTACAATAATCTCTCCAATATTCCCTTTTTGCTTTTCGGATAACTAATTGTGTAAATCTTTTTTTTCCATATAAATCTGAAAATCCTCATATTGGTGAGTTTTATACATGAAACGATTTTTGCAGCGTTTCTAATTTTGACCGATTCTGTACATTCCTTCGTCCACCAATGTACCGGTTGCCTCGCTTTATGCTCGGTACTTACCTTTTGGTTAATTTGTCTATGGAGATGAGAATAATGCTTATTAGAATATCATACTTACCTTGCAGGTCTGTTTCCTGGTATTCCTTTTTGCAGTCCTTTATTTGGTTCTTTATCTCCCTTTTATACAGTTTCCAATCAACATTATTTAAAGAACTTCTTGCAAAAACCTTGTATTTTCGTTTTTTTGTACTTTTCAAATTTTCCTCTTTGGGGGTTCTTTGAAACAAAAGGCAAATCAAAACTGAATAAAAAGTGGTCACTTCCAAAGTTTTGTTTCTGTACAGACCATCTGCTAAGTTTTGCTAGTTCTTTGGTCATAAATGTTAAATCTAGGCAGGAGAAACGACCTGTGTGGGGTCTATCCTTGTCGAGGTACCTTCGTTAAGAAGCACAAGATCATATTTATGCATAAATTCTTCCACTATCCTCCCGTTCGCGTCTATGTCCTTACTACCCCATATTGGATTGTGAGAATTAAAATCCCCACAAATTATCACTTGATTCTTACAATACAATATCATTTCGTCGAGCGCTGGTGCCGCAATTTTTTTGCAAGGGTTATAAAAGTTGACTAGTGAAAAGATGTGATTATGCATAAATATATCTATAATTTGGTATTCCTGATTATCTGGTGTTTTTATCACTTGGAAAGTAACTGACTTATGTATATAAAATGCTAAGCCTCCTCTCCTATTTTTTATATTCTTTGCTATCAACGTGTAATCTGGAAAACTGATGATATTGTAATCATCGTACCAGGTTTCCTGTAGGCAAATAATACTTGGCTTTTCTTCTTCACTTATAGCGCTTTTAATTATTTTGGTATAAAATTCAAAGCCATGAGCGTTCATAGATTGAGCATTCCACTGAAAAACTTTACCCATGATCGAGCATAATGCAAATTATATTTGGACATGAAAGTGACAATTGAATAATAATTCTGTAAAAAAAATTGGTATGTACAATAGTCATCAAGTATGACAGGAATATAGATGAGAGATAGACAGAAAGAAAGAAAGAAGAAAAGAAAGAAGAGAAGAAAGAAGAGAAGAAAGAAGGAAAGAAAGAAAGGTGCCAGGGAAGGCTAAGGCGTTGGCTAAAAGATGTTGGAGGCCCACGCCTATACTCCGTAACTATTTTAACCTTTCATGAATCATTTCTGGGTGTATGGTTTGTACACCCAGGCAGCAATGTGCTCCTACAACTAATCGAATTCTGTTCGAGTTTGATGTTTCCTTTTCCATATTATTAATCACGAATACAATAAATGCTAAAAAATCTACACTGTTTACAGTTATTTGAGGATGTTCCTCTTCTATCTTTGCTCGAGGACCTCGATCCGATTCGGGAATCTGGTCTCTCTCATTGAATTTTACTCTTTCATTTCTTTGTGCAGGCTTGCTATTTCTTTCTGTCTCGGTGGAGACTGCTTGTTTAGCCTGTCCTGATATAGCCTATCCGATAGGTGTTGGGCTTTATGGCAAGTATACTAATCGCGTTATGGAGACTGACATCGGCGCGGGCGTTAGTCCAGATTCAGTCCGTTCATTGTTTTTATTCTCCAACCCACGCACCGATCCCACACACAGCGCGCTCTCCATTGATCGCGCTATCCCCAAATTTCCGTCCCCACGTCTACTTTCAACGTTGAGGGTGTGTTATTTTATCAGCTGATTGGGTGCGCGACACGGAAACGGTACAGAGGCTGGACTACGCCCACGCCGATGTTTGTCTGCATAACGCGATTAGTGAGCCAGACGCCTATCGGATAGGCTAGTCCTGATAGGACTTTCTTATTGTTTTGGGGTTTTGCTCTTTCGTTTCTTTGTGTAGGCTTGCTATTTATTTCTGTCTCTCTAAAAGCTACTTGTTTAGCCTGCATTTGAACAGGATTCTTCGTTTCGTGAAACCTTTTTGTTGCAGTAGCGTATGAATTTTTTTTCGCTTTGTGTAATAGCATGTATTTTACAGCATCTTTGTACTTGGCGCAGCCTAGATAAGCCGCCGAGTGGTTTTGTTCACATCGACAGCACTTTGGGGTTTCTTTGTTTTGACATTCATTGAATGCATGCTCTCCTCCACATCGCACATAGCCTATCCGCTTTATGGCAAGTAAACTAATCGCGTTATGGAGACAGATATCGGCGCCGATGTCAGTCTCCATAACGCGATTAGTATACTTGCCATAAAGCCCGACGCCTATCGGATAGGCTACATCGCACACAGCGTGCTTTGGAATGGCAACCATCAGCCACATGCCCGAATCGTTGGCATTTAAAACAGCGTGGTACTTGTGGCACGTATTCATACACTTTGTACTTCTCAAAGGCAAAAAAGAGTTCTGTTGGAATTTCTTTTCTTTCAAATGTCAGTAAGACTGACCTTGTGTCTTTCATTTCCCCGTTGATTCTCTTTTTGAATCTCTTTGCATGAGTTACTTTATCCTTCTTTAACCATTCCAACAACTCTTCTTCTTGAACTTCAGGATTTACTCTTATTACTGCTTTTTTCTTGTATTCGTTTGGGTTATATGGCGTAACCTTTACTGTTTTTCCTGCAAAATCTATAACGTTTTTCAGTTTCGTTACTTGTTTGGCATCTTTACATATAATTTTCCAACTTTTCCTTCTTCTTTCTACTTGGACTTGTCCTATTTCTTGATGTAAAAATTTCGCCATTTGTGCTATATTGTTGTTTACTCCTTCGACTATTACAATTAGATCTATTTCTTTAGTACTCAGTATTTTTCTCTTTTCTTTAGGAGATTCTACAAAGGTGCTACTTGTTCTTGGTCTCTTTCTCTCTCTCTCAGTATTCCTACTCGTTCTTCCTCTATGAGATATGAAGGTCTGCCACTGACCAGTCCCGCCCTCCTCCCCCTCCTATTTCCATCACTGTTTCATTTCCAGTTCTTTTCTCGGGACTTCTAATATGCCTATCCCTTGTATTATCTATCTTAAGTATTGGTGACAGTGGTCCCGATCCTGACTGGGTGCTTTGGCTACAAATAGCCGTGGCAAAAGTTTCGTATGCCTCCTCTCCCGAGGATTCCGCCATTGTAATGATTACACTAGCCTAGCATTTATAGAGGCCAAATATTATTCAGTTGGTTATTATTATCTGTTAATATGTGGAATGAAAAGTGCAAAGAAAAAACGCCGATTTGGCCAGGTCTTACCCCCAGGTGCAAGTAACTAAAATATACCAGATCGCCTCAAATATTCACGGTCCCTGAAGAGGATATCGAAGGGCAGCCTCTTGAGGTCCACGTGGCAAGGGTGGCTCGTTTGAATTTCCCGCCACTTTCCCCGGGATGACTCCGCGGCTCGTTCTCTGAGTGTCCGCTCTTTCTTCCTAAAAATGAGTCGCCATTCAGTTAACGTGCAGACTATTTCTTTTCCATGTCGATGTGTTTTCATATCTAAAAAAAAAAAAAAAAAGCACATAGTAGACCATTACATGTATCCAGACGGCTGGTAATTAAGGCATTGATAAGGGTAAGTAATAACCTAGCTCTGGTCTGGAAACTGGTGAATTCGACAAGCTGAAGGCTGAAGGATGTAAGAGCTCGTTTCTAGCTTAACGTGTATAAATTTGACTTCATTTTGAAAATGGCCCATTCATTGTGATGCAATGCCCATCACTCCAAAATATGACATCATGACCTTTGACATAACCGATGCGTCTATTCTCATATGCAGCTGCAGGGCCCTGCTCAGTAAACCGTAAAAAGTATCGAATGCAGAACTATGCAAATAATATGCCTATTTGTTATGTCAAATATATTCATGGAGTTGCACGCTTTAGTGACTCGGTCAGGCATTTTAATTCAATGCATCGCCAACAGTAGCAACACTCCTTTCTTCAGTTGAATCCTGATGGTACATTGAGAGGTGTTCTATAGGCATATATCCAAGAGGGGGAAAAATCTGCGATTGAAGATGACATTTGACGATGTGCTTGTTATTCTCGGGGATTTCGGCCCCTATCAGAGAAGAATGTACGCATTGGTGTGTCTTATGGTGATACCATCGTCTTGGACCAACCTGATTCAAGTTTTTGCCATGGGATACTCGGACCACTGGTGCCAGGTAAAGCATTGCAGCACTGTTATCTTTTAGTTGACCCAGTGGCGTATCTTTGAATGGGATGCCCCCTTGCAGGTATACGCAAAGTCTGTCTCCGTTGATACAATGAATATTATGCGTTTACTCAGAAAATTGTAAGAATATATAACCCCTATATAAAAATAGGCTAACTTCATCGTGCAAAACCACTGCAAGCCAAATATTTATGGTTTTGAAATATCTTTGCCAGAGCATTTCATAAAGCATTTTGCAGAGAAAGTTTAGTCGATCACTGCATGATGCATTACTGTCATCAGTGGATGATATCAATAAAGAGTTTCATGAGGAACTTGCAACTTCAACATTCAACCGATGCAGATCAGTCATTGAAAGTGTTGCGAAGTTCATCACTACTTCCTCTTCAACAACATATGTGAACTCGAACCTGTTCCAACATCACTTATGAAGAGATTTCTTGCTGAATTATTACCCTTTATGACACAGATAATTATTGATTCATTCATGACTGGTACTTTCCCAGAAAGATTTAAGTGTGCAAAAGTTTTATCTAGAATGAAAAGTTCAGTCACTGATGTTGAAAATTTAAACAATTTATCGTACCATTGCAAATGTGAGGTTCTTTGGTAAACTTTAGAAATAATTACAGCATTTCAGCTACTGCAGTACTAGATACTTTCACTTTGTATTCAAAGTCACATTCTGGCCACCGCTCGTTTCATAGCGGTGAAATTGCTCTTTTGCGAGTAACAAATTACATCCTTTTATTTCTTGATAAAGAAGAGGATGTCATCTTTGTGCTGTGAGATTTTTCATGCGCGTTCGACACCATTAAGTATGAAATCTTGTTGCAACCCTTGGGACTTCAGTGTGTTTTGGAATTGGCAATCAAGCAATTACAGTTAACAACTATATGTTTCATACTCTGTAAATTTTATGATTTTTTGGGGTGCTTTCGTAACTCAAGATTGAAAGGTGAACATGTTGAATTAGGGTTAGAGTTGTTACGAGTTATTACAAGCTATTTACGGTTTAGTTACGACCTGTTTATGTGTTGTTGCGAATAGTTACGAGTTAGTTACGAGTATTTACGAGTCCTTTCGATTTTTAGCCAAAAATAACAACTGAAAATGAAGTGTTCGAATTTACAGCTTTTATACCCTTCCCCAAATCGTTAACAATACGTAAGAATACGTTAAGTATACGTATCTATTCATAAAGTACTCGTAACTACACGTAAAGTGCGCATAACTCGTAACAATCCGTAAAGCCATCGTAACACGACACGAATGAAATCGTAAACAACGTAAGCACTCGTAATAATCCGTAAACAAATCGTAAACTAACCGTAAAACCGTTTACGACACTTACGGATCGTTACGTGCTATTTACGAGGTATTTACGAGGTATTTACGAGGTATTTACGAGGTATTTACGGAAAAATCAATCCGTGGACAATCGCGTAAGAAGATTTTTGACATTTCAACAAATTTGCCTCTCCTTTCACGGATCCTTAAGAGTGTCTGCGTGTTGTTGCGAGTTGTGACGAGTTGTTTACGGATATCAGCGAGTTATTTACGGATGCTTGCGATTGACTACGAGTTGGCGATCCGTAAGGACTCGTAAGAAAAATCCGTGTATGTGAAGGGGTATAACATTGACTTTTAGGCAGTTGGAAAGAAACTATTGGAAACAACGTGTATAGACTCAGTCATGGAAACTCACGAAAATGCTTATTACAAGAACAATTTACGATATTCTCTTCGTTATGATGATTACAATCATGACTTCATTCGCATCCCTTGTTTAAGGTAACCCTTCGATCCTATTGAGTGATACAAGTTTATCTTGGATGTAGTCTTTTTTATGAAAGCCTACTGTCAATTTCTTTAATACTTATCATCATAATTATGTGTTCTTTGTTGCATTTGTGTTTAGTAACCTTTGAGTTTTCATTCGCTATCCGAGATAAATACCTTATGCTCCTTACGCGTGTGAAATATAGCGCAGTGGACAAGTGAGCAGATAGAACTTAGATATCATAAGACAAGTAATTAGTAGGCTGTTCGAAATAATTAAAGATTATCCTATGGATTGAAACAAGGTTTTGTGAAAGCCTAGATACATTGTATAATTTTAAACAACGAAGCACTGAAGCACTGAAGCACTGAATCACGATGCACAATTGAACTTTTAAAAGGATTTAAGACCAAAGAAGCACATGCAAACTTGGTACAAGGTGATTTTGACAACACGTTTTGTAAGACCCTGGTGCTTAGTCACCCGTGTGACAAAAATATTATGAATTGGGTACCATTGGACAGCGAAAAGATTACTCTTGATTTCAAACTCATATTGGTTACGCATTCTTAATAAGGAACTACCAAAGTTGGGTACACATTTTTTTAATAAGCACTGTAGTGATTGGAACGAGCGGTAATCCAGACGTACATTTTTCTCCAGGAGTCCCTGAGGGATCCGTACTTGGCCCAAATCTTATTGACTTTATATACACCACCTTTAGAAAGTGTTATTGATACCCATAACATACATAAGATGTTTAATGGAGACGATATACGCAACTGAACATCGCATTTGAGAGAAATTGTGATGTTGATGTTACTATATACATAACTATCAAATTGTGTGCGATCGGTCAAAGAGTGGTCTCAAGTAAATGGTTTGAAACTCAACAATACCAAGACTAAATTTATTAATTTTTCTTCACGCCACAGATTAAGTAACCGATTATTGACACTGAATTTAGACCGCACCCTTGTTTATTCAACCAAAACATGTAAAAATGTCGCTCAGCATCATTTTGGATGTAGAAAATAGGTAAAATTCAAAATTATTTGGATAGGACTAACCACTGTCACTGAACGCCTAATTCATGCTTTTGTTATGTTCAATTTTGACTTTTGTAATAGTTTGATTTACCACAATAAATCATATGTATCTACCTATTATTGCTTAGTCCTCCAGACAAAGCAGTCATCGAAATAAAAAAAGTCACAGATGTGCATACCCAACCCCAAGACCCCGCTATCCCACCTGTCACGTGCGCGCCACGCCCACATGCAACTTCCTCTCTAAAGCAGTCCCAGATACAACCAGGGACATGTTGCCAACAAGGAGAGGGGACGGAGGGAGGGACATAGGTAGATACATAGATTTATATAGTAAATAATCAAATCAGTTCTGATTTAACTACTTTTTGGTATTCCGTCTTATCAAATTCAAAGATTATATGTTATTCAAAACTCAGAAGCGCGACTTGTAACACGAACAAAGAAACATGAGTAAATATCCCCAGTCTTAAGATATTTACATTGGCTACCTGTCCAGCCCCGTATCAAGTTTAAAGTACCTTTATTAACCTATCAATGTTTCCATCAGTTTGCTCCATCATATCTCATTGAATTGTTAATACATTATTAACCAGAAAGAATGCTGCATTCCAGTAAAAAGTCTTTACTTTATGTCCAACAAACTGTGACAAAATCTTATGGGGAAAGGTCATTTTCATATGCAGCCTCTGTTTTATGGAATAACTTTAGAAACATAGAAACATATGGAAGTATATCCCACAATTATGAATCCAGTGCACCATTTCCACTCATTCTGTATTATGTTCTGTAAAGCGCATAGAGACATGCAATTATGCCTATATGTTATGCGCTATACAACAACGTTTAATTATTATTATAAATAGAAATCTTGTTTTAATATGGGTAGGTTTGTACACCTGGTGCGACTTTCAATTTTACACAGCAGATCAGAAAATTGGGTCGGAATTTGCCGAAAATAAGATTTGCCTTTGGCTTCGCCTATTATGATATTCTATAGCAGTATAATAATAATGATAGTTAGCGAGGTGTGTCATGAATAGTACTTTTATATAGGCCCTTTTGAAAAGAATAATTCCACCTGTACAATCACGATCACACGTTACCGATTTTGTACATAAGGTCAATACTTTATTTTCTTCCTCAACTACGCAGGATTGGGCTATAGGTTGCAGTTGGATTTGGGGTTATAGCTAAGGGATGTTATAGTGTTTGGTCTAGGGTTGAAGTTAGGAATTCAGTTGGTGTTGGATATCGTCGCCGAAGCTTGAAGTGTAATACCCGTTCTTCATCTCTCATCTTCTCCCTCAACTCGGTTTACATTGATCTTGTCACGCCCCCAAACCACGACTCTACACCGACTTTAAAATTACCGGAAAACTATCCCCCAGACAATCATCCTCTAGGACAACTACCCCCCGGATAACTATCCTATGGGGTAGTTGTCCGGGGGGTAGTTGTCCTAGGGGGTAGTTGTCTGGTGTCTGGGGGTAGTTGTCCGGGGGTAGTTGTCCTAGGGGATAGTTGTCCTAGGGGGTAGTTGTCTGGGGGTAGTTGGCCGGGGGTAGCTGTCACGGGGGGTAGTCGTCCTAGAGGGTGGTTGCCCTAGGGGGTAGTTGTCCTAGGGGGTAGTTGACTGGGGGTGGTTATCCGGGGGTAGATGTCCAGGGGGTAGGTGTCCGGATACGTAGTAATACACTTAGTTACGTGAATATATTGTACATTAAATGGTATGCAGATCTATGTCTAAATATCGTTTTAAAGTCATTAGTGTTCAATCAACAACACTCTTCCTCTATGTATTCATGAATCATTATTATTCTTTGCATTGTATGATTGTTCATATACTGTCATTATTGTCAATACATTCAATTCAATTTAATTTAATTCGAGTGTATTATCGTTATGTGCCTTGTTAAAGGCTGTCTGTCACACTGCTGACAATCAAGTTGACTTGAGAAAATGAAGGATTAACTTTGAGATGAATATGATCAGTGAAAGTTAGAGGATAATCCGGCGTTCGACAATAATACCCGCAAGGATTGTCAAGTGAAATAATCCCTAGTGGAGTGTGGTCCGCTGCCATTGGATCCAAGCTATCGGTGTAAAGATAAGCGCTTTAGTCGGTTAACTGTTAAAGATACTATGTCCCTTTTGCAGCCAACATCAAATTCTGTAGAACTTTGCAGAAACTATGAATATGTCATGTATATGTCCTATCTGTGAAATTTAAACGTTAGCAGTGTTCTAGTATTCAAATTATGCAAGGAAACACGTTTACTTGCTAGACTTCACTGTCGGACACTATTGAGTGACTGACTGGCTTTTTTCATCTTTGGTAATAGCATACATAAAATGAGATGTAAAGGGTACATGAGCATTTGTCTACATCAATAACCCACTTCTTGTAATGGCCAAAATTAAACTGATTGAATCTTTGCGCAGCATAAAACGTACGACCATTCGGTACTATGGTCTGAAAATTCAGACTATTACTTACTGGCTCTATAGCTCCTAAGTCGATTCGACAACTAATAGTCGTTATTTTCCCACTTAAAGACATTTTCAAGCCCCCGTTTTAGGGAAGTTCTAAATTAGTAATTGTCTTTCAAATGCCGTTGGAATTTAGCCTTTTCATTTTTTTGGCCTGCAAATGGGACATAGTACCTTTAAAGCGCCTTAAAAGGAACGGAAAGAAATGCCTTAAAAAAAGTAACAATGATGACTGCCAGTCCTAGGTTCGGGGAGTTGATCATCCCATAGACCTTGATCATAGTCGCTTTGTCATATACTTAGCTAGGAAAACTCTCAAGTTTGGTCAGCTTTTTCAAAAGAAAAATATCCATAAGCTGCAGGATTTGTTGTCATCTTTTAATAGACCAGGGCCCTGTTTAAAAAAACTTGTCATCAATGACAAATGACAGTTTTTAATGAGCTACTGAAATCCTTGCTTCTGATTGGTTATCGGCTGATTTGTCACTGACTTTTGTCATTTGTCGTTGAAAAAAGGCTTTGTGAAACGCCCCCCAGGGGTGTGTTTCACAAAGAGTAAGATCGACTTTAAGTTGGACTAAAATATAGCAGGCCATTCATGCCACTAGTTCCTCTAACCATTCCAGGCATTGGTTTCTCAAGGGACATACAAATCGTAGTCAGAAATCTACAGAATTTACCTTATTCGATAGTTCATTATTGAAGGAAAAATATTATCTAAAGTTCATAATTGAGAGACCAATGGTGGGAGCAACTAGTGGCATGAATGGCCTGCCATATTTAAGTCCAACTTAAAGTCGATCTTAGTCTTTGTGAAACACTCCCCAGGGCCCCGTCTAATAAGGAGTTGATATTAATCGCAACTTATTTGCGATTGATATCAATCGCAACTATGTACATAAGAGATAGGAGACTGCAATATTGCGATTGATTGGAGGACTTGCGATTGATTTGGATCAATCGCAACTCTTTATAAGACGGGGCCCAGATTACAAACGAGCGCTATGCGCTGTTTTATGTATCATATGTATGCGTTTTGGGGCTCAATAGTTATTGTTCCAAAAATCACAAAAAGTATAATAAATCCGATTTATCTTTTATGACAAAGCTTTGCATGATCTACGTTCCATAAAAGGCAACAAGAGACCCAATCCTAGGAAATATTGCATGCCCGGTCACAATAGTCTGTTTCATACATAGACTACAAGAATTTTGTAATACACAGTAGTGGTTCTAAAGGAGGGGTGCGGGCTTGGGGGCTTGAGGGCTTGGGGGGCTTGGGGGCTTGGGGGCTCAGCCCACAACTCGTTATTTAAGCCCCCCCCCCTCCTTTTTCCCCCGCTATTATAAATACATTTAGGCGAGGCACACGTAGAAATGAATGCAAGAACCCGGCCATAGCCCGCCATCCCCCCCCAAAAAAAACTACACAATACACACACTCACTCACACACACGCGCACACACGCACACACACACACACACACATACCCACACATATTATATATATTCTTATAGAACTGCAACTGTACCTTTAACGACCTGTAAGCCATTTTTTTCCTTATTCTAGATTAACTTTTACATCACCAAAACGGACACCAAACCGATTCCACTCTGACCGATTCGCGGTGATTCGATGTAATGTTATTTTTGTTCGGGCTGTTGTCGGTCTGGTGTCACTATATAGGGACTTTTAGATTTGCACGACGAGAACGTGGACTGCGACGTGTGACTCCTTTTAAGGCAATGTGACGTCCTTTTAAGGCACTGGCAGTGCCCGGCCAAAAGGACGTCACATTGCCACACGTGGCATTCCACGTTCTCGTCGTGCTTCGTGTCGGTGTACGTGACTGGGGTATTTACATAAATGAACCACTAAAACACACAGATCGCACAGGCTTTGCTGTGAAAACAACAGATCAACCTAAGACAATTTCCAATTGGCTTGTCCATCACATTTTGAAATATGTGAAAATTACAAGGCTTCCAAAGCCTATTCACGTAATGTCGAATATGATTTTTTATAGGATATACGGTATACGGTATTGAAATTACCATAACGTTGATTTCACAGAAGCTTTGAGATAGTCTTTTGCGATAGAATGGCCAACAAAAGGAAAAAAGAAAAAGCTTGAAAGAGACACAGAGAGAGAGAGAGAGAGGGTAGAATTAGGCAACATAAAAAGAATATGAAATTACTACCAATCCCTCCTCCCCCTTGATTGTCTTGCTCCCTAGCTTTCGTCTGCTTATTATAAGACCGCCCCGACACAGGTGCCCCCTATATTACTAGACCAATGCATCGCCACTGTTCACGATAAGACCAACGTGTTAAATACGTATATTGTCTATAAAACTCTTTTTTTTTTAATCTCTCTCTTTCTCTTTCTTGTTCTACTTATTAGGTGCCAGGGTGGAATGATACATTTTGCGAGGAGCAGTATGGAGCGCCATGTGATCTCAACACGAAGAAGATGTTTAACATTCCATTGGTGGAAGCGAATGGAAGTAAACCAGAGTTCCAAAAATGCGCACGGTTAGTGATCAGGTCCTACTAATAAAAGGTCGTATTAATATTTAGTGCCATGCGATTAAAAATTTGAGTGGCCATTGTATTTATTTCGATTTTTAATAACCACGAAGAGTAATTTTAAGTTCGCAGCCGGGTTGTGTGTGTATGTGTGTGTGTTGGGGGTATGGATATGCTCCCCCATCTCATATGCAGGATGACCAGCAATTATGAAACTTGGCTAGGCAGATTGATTTTATACAAACTACACTGCCTTTGGGGTTCGAGGTTCGAGGTGACACCACTGTTTCCTGAGGGGGGCAGCCCCGAAGAAAATGGTATATTGCCATCGGTAAATATATGAAACTATGAATTACTAGTTTGTTTGTATTCGGGGTTTTTTGTGCACAGGTACAACATATCTGACTTCTCAGGGCTTTCTGTGGTTATTAATGATAGTGCCACGACAGGGTACGACTCCTTCATCCGGGACCTTGGTGCTGACGATACCCCGGATATAATCCCATGTGGTGCTGGCTGGGAGTATGACCGGAGTCAGTACACACGGACTTTCGTCCAAGAGGTAGCTACATTTCACACCTATCAATACTGTTAATAATTCTATATTAAATGGAAGATTTAACAAGACCATTGCTAGTGGCAGCCCCCACCTAAATGGCTCTTAAATAAATTTAATAATATAGCGGGGCGGGGTGAATACCCTGATTTGGGCGGCAAATCTTGCCCTACATGTTCTTCTATACAATCTTATATAATGTTATGATATAAACCTTAAAATGTTTTACTAGGCTAAATTCAAAGTTTTAAAGATGATTGAGGAGACAATGTTTTAATTTCATTCTCGGTTTAGATGGATTTGGTGTGTGCTGACGCGAAGTACATCCAGTTTCCTCAGTCGTTCTACTATGGAGGTTTCTTGGTAGGGAGTGCGGTGTTTGGAGCGCTAGGAGACAGGTAAGAAGGCCGTCCTAGCGGCGGATGCAGGCCGGGAGAGGAAAATGGGAGTATCTCCTAGCAAGGGCGTAGCTAGGATTTTTTAAGGGGGGATGTTCATTTGCCCAATTCGTGAGAAAATATTTAGCAGCGAATCAGCCAGCCGCAGCCAGCCGGCGAATAAGATGGGGGATTAAGCACTACTTAAAATTAAAAAATTGGGGGCTCAACGAGAGGGGGTGAACACTCCTTATTTTTCCTCAACACTTTGTTTTGGCCAGGGGGTGGGGGTCATAGATAAAACACAGATAAATGGTGTCTTTAAAATTCTAAAACACCCCCTGTTTGCCAAGGGGGGTGTTTGAACACCCCCAAACAACCCCCCTCGCTACGCCACTCTCCACTAAGCCCCGGTCAAAAAATATTAATAAATCTGCCGATACTTTACTATACCTTTGTTAATGCGTACCTCCTTCCCTTTAAAAAAAATTATTGTGTAGGGAGAATCTTCCCTCAGTAAAATATGGCATTGTTGCTTGGAGAGACTTTGACCCCTCATTTTATCCAAACTTTAGGGATCGCCTTTTTGAGCTTCCTATATACATAAAGTCAACCAATAAGGAATTCGAACCAAGTACATTACAAATATAATTTCGTGTATTAAAATGTTTATTTTTTTACAATATTATCCACTAGTACAATACCATTTGTAAACCATTCTTTAAAAAATAGGGTTTTACTATCAAATTTGATGTTACTGTCGTACCATAACACTTCATTTCTATCATCTTCGACATGCAATAGGTCTATATATTTAAGTTCAATCCAGCAAACGAGGCAATTAACATAAAACTCAGATAGATTGTGTTTTGAACATAAAATCACCATATCTTTGCGAGAACAGTTTGATTTTAAAATCAATGACAACGGACCTATTTTTTTCAATCCAGAATTTAAACATAAATTTCCATGGTGTATCTTGGTTATTTTCAAATAATCTTGATAACCATGCTAAATGCAGGGATTAGAACTTGTAATGCAAGTCTATCATACCTAGGCCTGGATTTTCAGTTGTATTTATTAAGACTGATCTCTATATCTTGTCTCTTTTTGAATTCCAAAGGAAATTATGAATTTGTTCAAGTCAACTATTAGTTTGTGAGGAATGGGTAATATTGAAGCAACATACACAAATTGTGAAATTATAAGTGATTTAAATATAACATCTTTACCATAAATGGTTAAGTTTCTCATCTTCCAGAAATTTAGGATCGATTTAACCTATTCAAGTTTCATAGACCAGTTCAATCGATCACATTCTTTATTATATAGAGAACTGAAAAGGGTATTTTGTTCCACGTCCCTGTGTAGCAGACGAAAACAGAGTAAAAACAAATGATTGATATAATTTCTTTTTTTTAAATCAATTTGAGTTCATATCAATCAGTGAGTTCATATTAGGTCAAGCTTTTAGACCAAATGCATATATATATTTTTTTCCTTCTTGTCTGCCCCTAGGGGAACATAGATGCAAGATGTACAATTATAAAAACAAAAGAGATTGAAAAGAAAAGAAGACCAATGATATACATAAAATGTATCTCACTAGAGTATGTTGGCAAATTTATCATGCCAGTTTCATATCAGTATAGAGTTACTCTCTATTTATGAAAGTGATACAGATAATTGAGGTTTATCTCACAGCGTGCCCAGTTTTGGGGTATTTAGTTTAAACCCCTAACTGCATTTGATGCTACGTAAGGCAGGCACATGTTCAATAATAAGTTGTGATTGATATGTCTTTTACATAACTTGCAGTCTGATTGACTGCCTTGAGTGAAGAAATGTTATGTTAACCAAAGCTTTAATAATAGGAAACCATTGTAATATTATTGTAAGTAAAGGAATATGATGGAAAAGGATGCAGTCTCTGAACAGTGTGAGGGAGAAGATAAAGAAGATAAAGAAAAGATGAGAGTCTGAAAACAAAATTGATATATAGAACTGAGAGTATTTAACAGTTTTGGTTGTTATTTATGTACATCATGCCTTCTATAGCAGATCAAAAGTAGATCAGCATTTTGTATGTATTATGTTATAGGAGAAGCAATACACTTATTAGCATACTGGAAATGCCTCTGTGCACCTAATATCATTGTTCTCTCAATGGAAAATCTATTGACAGTTCTAGAGGAGAGGGGAAGAAAGAAAAAAAAAAAAACCTTTTTTATATGCATGCAAATTCCAAGAGTCTGTAGTTTCTATTGTGAGACTGTTGATTGGGTGAAATGCATCACTCCTTAATAAGAAAAGAAAAGACGTATAGCTTCGGAGAGTTTTGGAATGTAAATGGATAACTCTTATTCTTAGTCAAATAATTGCTTTTTTTTTTTCCAGGGCTGTTGCCAAGTCAAATTTCCTTATGTTTGAGAAGTATTTAAGCTTAGAACTACATGCGTCTCAAGAATGTTATCTTTTTGTTTATCTGTGAAATTTAATATTCTTAGAACACGTCCATCAATTGGTGAAATTGAAATTCCAGTTGCTTCAAAAGCCTCAAAGGAATAGATTGTCAAGCATTTCTTTTCTGTGTGACTAAGAAAGATGAAAATAAACAGAGTGAAAAGGACGCATAGTAGAAGGTTATGCGGATAATTCTTATCCTAAATCCAAATTTAAATACATTGGTTGTTCCCAGGTGTACTTATCTATTATGTCAGGAGAAGCAATACACTTATTAGCATACTGGAAATGCTTTTGTTCTCTCAATGGAAAATCTATTTGACAGTTCTAGAGGAGAGGAAAAAAAAAAAAAAACCTTTTTATATGCATGCAAATTCCAAGGGTCTGTAGTTTCTATTGTGAGACGGCTGTTGCCAAGTCAAATGTCCTTATGTTTGAGAAGTATTTAAGCTTAGAACTACATGCGTCTCAAGAATGTTATCTTTTTGTTTATCTGTGAAATTTAATATTCTTAGAACACGTCCATTAATTGGTGAAATTGAAATTCCAGTTGCTTCAAAAGCCTCAAAGGAATAGATTGTCAAGCATTTCTTTTCTGTGTGACTAAGAAAGATGAAAATAAACAGAGTGAAAAGGGCGCATAGTAGAAGGTTGTTCCCAGGTGTACTTATCTATTATGTCAGGAGAAGCAATACACTTATTAGCATACTGGAAATGCTTTTGTTCTCTCAATGGAAAATCTATTTGACAGTTCTAGAGGAGAGGGAAAAAAAAAAAAAAAAAACTTTTTTATATGCATGCAAATTCCAAGGGTCTGTAGTTTCTATTGTGAGACTGTTGGTTAGGTGAAATGTATCACTCTTTAATAAGAAAAGAAAAGAGGTAGTTTCGGAGAGTATTGGAATGTAAATGGATAACTCTTATTTTTAGTCAAATTTAATTGCTTTTTTTTCTCAGGGCTGTTGCCAAGTCAAATGTCCTTATGTTTGAGAAGTATTTAAGCTTAGAACTACATGCGTCTTAAGAATGTTATCTTTTGTTTATCTGTGAAATTTAATATTCTTAGAACACGTCCATCAATTGGTGAAATTGAAATTCCAGTTGCTTCAAAAGCCTCAAAGGAATAGATTGTCAAGCATTTCTTTTCTGTGTGACTAAGAAAGATGAAAATAAACAGAGTGAAAAGGGCGCATAGTAGAAGGTTACGCGGATAATTCTTATCCTAAATCCAAATTTAAATACATTGGTTGTTCCCAGGTGTACTTACCAGCTGCATGTTTTTCATGGTGGTAGTTAAGCTATTATATGGAAAGATACTGGTTTACAACCCTGTGATTATTAAGGATGTTCCCTTTTATATGTTGATTATTGAAATGTAATTTACTCCTGAATACTTAATCAATTTGTGATTAATAGATTCAAGAGCCTTCAAAGATTGTCGTACATGACATGTTTTTTTATAATTGCAAGGAAGCATTTATTTTGTGTATTCTGTAAGTCAGGCTATTATAGCACCTTCAATGTGGAGAGTAGGTACATTATCCTTTATAGCCTTATTTTCGGGAATGTTACCTTTGAATAGAAATTTTTAGAGTGGGAGGGGGGGGCGGGGAGCTGAAATATTGCATGCCTTACATGTATCAGTTTCTTTCCCAGATGACGGGGTTTCGTTCTTGCCTTTCGTGGGGTCCCTTAAGGTGGGGGATTGGCTCTGGGACTGGGTTAAATTTTCTTGTGTGTGAGAGGTTATGGATGTTTTGATTAATTGTAAATTGTTCTCCCTCAATGTGAAAGGGATCAGGGACAGAGATAAAAGGGAACGCATATTTTTCTGGTGTAAAGATAAAGGGGCGGACATTGTTTTCCTACAAGAAACATTTAGTACTAGCGATTGTGAGGACAAGTGGGCTTCAATGTGGGAGGGTTCCAGTTATTTTAGTCATGGTTCTAATCACAGTAAAGGAGTTCTCGTTTTGATTGCGCCGAGGATAGATATTGAGATATTGCAAGTCTTAAAAGACAGTGAGGGTAGATATATTTTTATAGACTGTAAGTTTCAAGGTGTTAGGTTGATTTTAGGCAATGTGTATTTTCCAACAAGAAATTTTGAGAGTGATCAATTGCAATTTCTTCGAAAATTACGCAATAATCTGGCTAAGTTAAATAAAGATAACTACCCGGTTATAATAGGTGGTGATTTTAACATGATTAGGGACATTGAATTTGATTATAACGGGAAATCTTCAAACAGGATTTCGAAAAGATTTAATCGAGAATTTGAAAAATTCATGGAAGATTTGCAGCTTTTGGATATTTGGAGATGTAGGCATTCTTTAAAAGGCAATTCACTTATATGCAAAACAATCCCTTTATGCAAAGTAGACTAGATTACTGGATAATATCGGAATGTCTAGAGGAAATGGTTATGAAGTGCGATATAATTCCATCTGTTGCCCCTGATCATCATTCAATATTTTTACGTTTATTTGACAAAACAGTCAATAAAACGAATGGAAGAAAAGGGTCATATTGGAAATTCAATAATAGCTTATGTGAAAATGAAGATTATGTTAGAGAGTTAAAAAAGAAAATTTGTCAATTAAAAACGAACTACAAACTAAAATAAAAGACAAAAGGTTGTTATGGGATTTTTAAAAATGAAAATTCGAGCTTTACACAACAATTTTCAAAAAATTGGCTGATCAAAGAAGAACAATAAGAACAGATTTAGAAAAAGAAATACAATGTTTAGAACAACAATTGACGGAAAGCACTAATGCAGATATTTTAGAAAAATTGGAAAATACAAAAAAGAAATTAAAGGAAGTTTATAGCTATGTAAATGAAGGAATTAGGATTCGATCACGAGCCTCGTGGTACGAAAGCGGAGAAAGGGATTCGCGTTATTTCAATCAATTAATGCAAAATAACAAAAGAAAGAGTACTATTAAAAAATTAAAACCTCAGATGGTGCTATTTGCTGCGATGAAAAAAGGATAACTGAAGAAATCCGGAAGTTTTACAGCATGTTGTACAGTAAAGTAGAGTACGAGTGCTCGGATAATTGTTATAATAGTTTCTTTCAAGGTTTACCGAAATTGACTGAAAAATCTCGAGAATACTGTGAAGGATCTATAAGTAATAAAGAATGCCTAGAAATCTTAAAAGAATTAAAACAGAACAAATCACCTGGAAATGACGGTTTTTCTTCAGAATTTTATCGTACCTTTTGGCCGGATATTGGAGATTTAGTTAAAGATGCCTTGAATGAAGCATATAGATTAGGAGAATTAGCATCGTCTCAAAAACAAGCTGTAATTACGTTAATCGCTAAAGATGGGAAAGATCCCTTTTCACTGAAAAATTATAGACCCATTTCCTTCTTAATGTCGATTATAAAATCTTAACAAAAATTTTGGCTAAGCGAATCAAGAAAGTATTAAATGAGATCATTATGGGAGATCAGGTGGGCTACATGAAAGGGAGGAATATTGGTGAGGCCATTCGCATTATAGATGATATTATTTTTCATACATCCCGTTACAATTTATCTGGTTTTTTGTTAGCTGTAGACTTCGAAAAGCTTTTGACTCAATTTCACATCAATTTCTTCAAAAGTTCTGTCGTCATTTGGTTTCGGTCCATCCTTTCAAAAGTGGGTTAAAGTTTTATACATGAACACTCTAAGTTGTGTATTAAATGAAGGAGGGTCCACTGGTTATTTCAAAGTAGAAAGGGGAGTAAGACAGGGAGACCCTCTTTCTCCGTACCTCTTTATCTTGTGTATTGAAGTAATGGCACACAAATTACGAATAGATAAATTGGTGGACGGAATTAATTTTGGAGATAAGGAAACTAAACTAGTACTTTATGCGGATGATATGACAATTTTTGTTCGCAATAAAAATCAATTAATAGGTTAAAAGTATTATTTGCAGATTTCGAAAAAATTTCTGGACTGAAAATAAACAACGACAAGACTAAAATATTAAGGTTAGGTTTATGTCAACGTTTAGATTGTGATTTTGCTTTTGGCGAAATAGTTGACTTTCTTAAGGTTTTAGGGATTTTCTTTTCCTCGATGAACACAAGAAAGAAGATCTAAATTATAAAGAAATCTTAAGTAAAATAAAAACACTTTTAAATTTTTGGAAGCAAAGGGATTTAACACTTATGGGTAAGATTCAACTATTGAAGGTGCACATTTATTCTAAAGTTCTTTATCGGGCGTCACTTACTCCTGTTCCAAAATGGGTTTATGATTCACTGGATGAATTAACTTTTGATTTCATATGGAAAGGAAAAACAGATAAAATCAATAAAAACACCATGTTTTTAGACTATAAGCAAGGGGGGTTAAAGATGTTAAATTTTTCTGCACAAGTTAAATCGCAGCGAATTATGTGGATTCAAAAACTTCTAAACAAAGATGAAGACATGAAATGGAAACAATATTTTAACTTTGTCACTGAACACGTGGGTGGAGATTTGATATTTTCATGTGACTATATACCAAGTTTATTAAAAGTGACAGCTCCACAATTTTATATGGATTTATTAGAAGATTGGGTGAATACGAGACATATAAGGAGTATAGACATTGGTGATGTGGTAATTTTTAATAATAAACTTATTCGATATAAAGGAAGTTGTATATACGATAAGAGGTTGTATGACAAAGGAATTTACAAATTAAAACATATTTTGGAAAACGATGGTAAACTAAAATGTGACAGGCATTTTATCGATTTAGGTGTTGAAGTAAATGAAATTGAAAAGATCAAGCACTTTTATGCCTGTTTACCAGTTTGTTGGAAAAATAATTTTAGAAAGGGAGAAGAAAAAATAATTCTGGAACTGATTTCACTTTGGGGAAGAAAACAACTAATATAGCTGATCTAAAATCAAAACAAATTTATGTACAATTAATAAAGAAAGATGATTTTAAACCTTTGGTTTTTGAGAGAATTGGAAGGAACTATGGTTTTTCCTGTAAGGAAATAGAAAACATATTTTTAAGACTAAGACAGTGTACACTTAACAGTCGATTAAGAGAGTTTCAGTTCAAACTTATACATAATATATTATATACAAACCATCACCTCTTCCGTTTTGGTCTTGTCTCGACTAACTTATGCTCATTTTGCGAAAAAGATGAAGAAACATATAAACATTTATTCTATACTTGTGAATTTGCACAATCAGTGTGGGGAATGTGCACGAGATTTTTAGACTTTGAAATACATAACTGTAGTTTGGAGGAAATTCTGTATGGGAAAGAGGAGAGAAATAAAGGAAAATATCAATTAATGAATCATGTTTTAATTCTTGTTAAATATCTGATTTATAGAAATAGAGAACTTAAAAACCACCCTCTTTTAATGAAATAAAGAATAGTATAATAGGGGATAAAGTAGAAGAAAGGAAATTGGCAGCAATGAGGGAACTCTCACTATTCATTTTTCTAAATGGGAAAACCTGAGTATTAGACAAACAATTGGAACCCAGAGCCAGTCGTCCACCGGTTAAGAGGGGGGAGGGGATAAGGATAAGGGAGAGGTCGGGTAGGGAGGGTTAACAAAAGAGAAACTTTTCTCTCAGGACAACAGTATAAAAGAAGTATAAGTTGCTACATTGTTAAAACAAAATTTTTGGATTATACAACTGCATATGTTTTCTTTGAAAATATGAATTTTTGTTTCAAAATGATGTATAGGAACTAACTATGTAAGTTTCTTTTGAAGCCGTTTGTAAGACAAAATTTATACTGATTTATAATGTCATCACATTTGCAGTGAGCGTTACATATGATGATTGTAATTTGTACTATGATTATAATTTGTTTCAAGAGAGAAAAGAATAAAAACTGACCATAAAAAAAAAAAAATTATTTCTAGTTAGGTATATACCTAAATACCTGACCGGATTATCATTCCATCTTAATTCTTTTATAAACTCTGTTTGAGGTGTCGTTGTTATTGCATTTGTTTTCATAACATTTAAGCTTAGCCCAGCAAAATGTCCAAACCTTCTGACTTCTTCAAGTAAAATGTTAGCAGATTCAATGGAATTAAGAAAAAGGACAGCGTCATCAGCTAATTGTAATATTTAAAAAACTTTCGACTTACCGTTATTTGCAGAGACGACCGTGATACCATGTATTTCATTATTTTGTTTGATTTTTAAGGCCATGACTTCAACAACAAGGATGAATAGTAACGCAGAAAGCGGGCAGCCTTGCCTTATTCCTCGTCTTATTTCAAACTTTTGAGAAACCCAACCATTGTTTATCACACTTCCTATCGCATTAGCATAAATTACTTTGATCCAACCAATGAATGATTCTTTGAACTTGAGCTTATTTATTAATTGAAACAGAAAACCGTGTTTAACAATATACATCAAACGCTTTTTTTAATCAAGAAAAAGAAATATACCCGGCAAATGACAGGATTTACAATATTCAATAATATCTTGAACTAAACGTAAATTTTGCATAGCAGAGCGTTGTTTCAAATAACCTGACTGATCAGAGGATACCAATTTACATATAACATTTTTCAGTCTTTTACATAACACCCTCGCTAAGATCTTGTAGTCAGTGTTCAGTAATGATATTGGTCTCCAGTTGTCCGAACTCTGTTTATCCCCTTTCTTATGTAACAAAGTTAATATAGCTAATCTTTGGGATTCAGATAGTTTCTCTTGTCGAAAACCCTCATTTTTACAGTCTATTAGTAAATATTTTACGTCGTCCCCAAAACATTTTTAAAAATTTCACAGATAAACCATTTCTGACAGGTGACTTGTTGTTTTTCATGGATACAATAGCCTGCCGACATTCTTCTTCAGTAACCAGTCATTTAAGACATTGCCTCATCGTCCGTTAAAGTAGGATGTTCGATTGAAGCTAAATAATTATCAATTTCAGACAGTTTAGCTCCATCTGGCTTTTTAGAGTACAAACAATCATAGTACTTTACAATTTCTCTAAGTATAGTTTCTTGGTTAGTGATATGTTTTGCATTCTTCTTTATACAATCTATTTCTTTCCTTTTCCGTTTTTTTTCATGCTTGAAGAAAGTACTTCGTTTATTTTTACCACACTCATTCCATCCATTTTGTCTTGACCTAACGAATGCTCCTCTACATTTATGTTAGCCATTTGTCTAAATTCATTCTGATTTCTTGCAATGTTTTTACGTTTTCTTCGGATGGATCTTCATCATATTTATTACTAACTTTGATAAAAACATCTTGTAATTGTTGAAAGGTTTTTATTGTTTTGCATTTGTTCATCTTTGGAATATTTCATAGTTTATTCTTTAATTCTAATTTTGCACATGTCCCATTTCATCTGTCTTTTTTTTAATAGAGCTATAGAATTTTGCATTTTTTTAAGACGAAAAAATACACTCGAAGAAAAACTGTTTATTTTTCTACTCCTTCCCATGGCAAGCTGGGCCATTTTTTTTTTAAATGGTGTCTTCAAATCGGCCCTACACGCTAGGAAAATCTTTTCTTAAATTAGCGACTGTTTTAACCATTTTTCAATGGGGGTGCGTAGGGAAATTTACTTTAAAAAGAAGTTAGAAGTTGCGATTGTTTTTTTTTGTTATAATAGAAAAATCAGAAGACAAGAATTAAGGCTGACATCAGGAAAGACAAAGTACTAGGTGGATAAAGTGGATTTTAGAGAAAGTGTATTAAATACTACAAAGGAATATGATAGGCCTATTAATAGGATAAAAACAAGGAAGAATAGAAAGCGTGAGAAGATGAATTGTGGGAAATTAAGGACTACCAAGAGAGGAATACAAAGGAAAATATATAAAAATATGGAATTGAAAGAATTCATTGGCAAGATTTAACATTGATAAAGATAGAAAGAAAAGAGTGGAGAAAATCAAGAATTACATGATATAAAAAAGAAGGGAAATAAAGGGATAGAATAAAATGGAAAAGGAATACTTTTAAAAGACTGACATATGAAAATAAGTGAGGAATTAAACTTAATAGGATGGAAATTACAAGGAATGATGGAAATATAGAAAGAGAAGATGAATTGTGGGAAACAAAGAACAAATTTTAGAAGAAGAGGGAAATGAAAGAAATTCAGAAACAGAGTATATTATAGGCCTAATGGAAAATTGTGGTAGAATGCACCAGAAAAATTAACAATTGATATAAAGATGGGGAAGTTGAATTGCACAAAATAAAGAATTACATTGTAGGCCTAGAGGAAAAGAGGAACTGTGAAGGGAGTGAAAGAATTAAGATGTAGAAGAACGATTTAGAAAAAATGGCATAAGAAATCATAAGATGATAGGGGAAACCAACAAAGAATATCGTCATGATTACATGATGGAATAAAAATATAACAAAAATGAAGAGCGAATGAAAGGACAAAAATTAATAAAACAGAGAAACTACGACAGAGGGAAGAAATATGAATAAAAAGTTTGGCCTATATATTATAGCGGAATAGAGGAAGTCAAGAAACTTGGATGGTAGAAGAATCAAAGATAAAGATTTACATAACTAAAGGATGATAGAAGAGGTGAATGGAGGACAAAATGCGAGGGATGTGACGAGAGGATTAAAGAAAGATTAAAATGATAAACGAAACATAGACCCTTAGGTTTAATTGATGTAAGGACGAAAGCAATAGAATAAGATAAAGAGTGTCGATAATTTCAAATCTCTTCTTCAATAAATTTTCCCCTTATAAAGCCGATTTGAAGACACCATTATACAAAAATTGGCCCAGCTAGCCATGACCCGAGTGTTTTCCATCGCGCCGCGACCCGAGTGTTTTCCAGTGCCGCGACCCGAGTGTTTAGTATAAGCCGTTAAAAAACACGGTTACTGCGGGAGATGGTTCAAGCGATTTTTCCATCAACGCTGATTCTCGCTCATTTCAAGCCCAGCCACTGCGCATCACACTGCGCAGTTTGACCCAGGAAGTATAGGTCAATTTCGGCGCGCGCTTTCTAAATTTGTTTACGGTCGACTGTCGGCTGCTGTTTTGAACCGGAAACAGGCCACGATAATGACGTCATAGAATCATGATTGAGATCTCCGTTGCGTTCAAGCGATTTTTAGCGACCGTGATTCTGCAGAATCACGTTACAAAACGCATCTTTTCAGCGTTTCATGTTTGCGTTTTGAAACATGTTTATTCAAGTTTACGACAGACGAAAATCGCTCGAAATCGCTTGAACGCAACAGTGTTTTAAACTAAACGTCTTTGAAAACCGCGTTTCTAGGGTGAAAAAGTGTCGCTTGAACGTACGTAGTAACAAGCTATATGACAATAGATGCTTCATTGTTGAGCTCGCCGTAAATTTTCATCAACTTAGAATTGTTTGTTATTATTTATATCTATTCAGTCCCAAAATAACCGATAGAGGTGTGCGTTATATTTATATTATAAAAAAGGATATAAATCACACATTTATCGAATGCAAACTAAATGAGCCCTTCATTAAACACCTGAAAGAAATATTACGAGATATATACCAAGTAAAGATATGGACGTTCAGTATCCAACACTTGCTCAAAATAAATTGTGAAAACCATTATACTTCATTCCTAACTATAGCTTTTTGGACCATTTACAAATTGATTGTAGATCGGAATATCACAGGAATAGACAAAAGAAACGTTGCTTCCAAACAAATTATCCAAAGAGAAATTTTAAAAGATTGGAAAGTCAGTCAAATATCGATACGACCAGAAAGCACATGTTTTATACCAAACGAGTTACTTTACGTGTTTTTTTAATGTTTTTAAAAGGGGGAACAAAATTATCAGTATAATTTTATGTTAATGATAATTCAAATGCTTTATGAAAACTTAATTTCAATTCTTTGTTATGCCAATTATGATGCTTTTTCTGATTATGTAAGTTTGATTTGTATCCATTGTATCTTTGAATGTAAACCATCTATACCTAATAAATCCTCTGATGAGGCAAAGAAAAAAAAAAGTATATTATACGAATGCTGAATAATAAGAAAAGTAAAGGCTCGGACCACATATTACTATATAGACCAATATATATTAAACCATATTTATATCAGTAACGCAGTGTGGTATCACAAAGAATTGAAAGATAGGTATGATATGACATGAATTTGTATACAGATTGCTAAGACGATATATTATACGCGGCCAATTTTATTAGAAAGAGTATATAATTTTTAATGACATAATTATATTTAATGCTAAATATATTACTCGTTGCGGATGTAGTATCGAAAATAATATCGCTAGTGATATTCGTTTGTCTCGCAATGTATGGTCAATAAGGGATCTAAAAGATCCCGTAGAGTATAAAAGGCGCTTGCTTACATTAGATTTTATCACCTGACGAAGTGTTGCAGCGGCGCACGAAACGTCGTGATCCCTTATTGACCATACATTGCGAGACAAACGAATATCACTAGCGATATTATTTTCGATAGAATTATCTTTATTTGATCAAAATCGGTTCAGAAACAGCTGAAATATCACAAAAAAATATATCCGTTCAGATTTCCGTCCATTCATATCAATACTTATTTGGGGGAGGGTATGGAAGGGTGTTTAAAGAATAACTTTGGAATTATGGTTATTATTATCATTAATATTGTTATTATGCATTTTATAAAGATTGTCCTTTACTGATCATGATGCACCGTGAGTTTATTGATTGCCAAAAAAAAACTCTCCCGCCTGACTATACTCAAAGAACGGCATGAGAAGAAAAGACACGACGCGAAAAGAATACATCGAGTTTTATTTACAATATGGGTTGTTTATTAAAACCAAGTCAAAGGAGCGGAAGACAGGATTTGACTGACAAAATATACATTCTTTCATGTTCAGGCTGTGGCGATATGCATCGCGTAGCGTGACGGGAGAGAATGATAATCCCTATGTCCGTTACGAAGCACGAATAATATCGCGACGCGAGAATTAGAAAATTATATTGACAATCATTCAAATTTCAAACATACACAATCGCCCCAAACAATAATCAATTTGCCGATTATAACCGCATACATGATTTCATTCACATCATTCGTCTTTTAGTTGTTTTTTGGGGACAATGAAGCTCGCAATTAAACAACCATTCATCGTACATAGTTATCTTTATTTCACATTTCATACAGTCGTCACAAATATTAAAAGGAGGCATATTAAACAAAACATTCATAATTTATTCTGATCATGATGAACGAGTGTGTTTGATTGCCCCCCAAAAACAGAAAAGCTCCCATCCGACTAGCGAAAAACGGCACGGGAAGAATTGACGAGTCTTACACAAAATTATTTAAGTTGATTATTGTAATCGGAATGGGAAGTGAAGGCTGAAATTGGAGAATCCTTAGAATTCTAAAGCTGTGCTGTATCGATCGATGTACATCGCAAAGCTTCCACAATGATTGAAAGATAATACCCCGCCTGCCCGTTACCACGCAAAACAGCGCGGGAAGAATAGATCACGACGCGAGAAGAATACA
>CP137672.1:12050019-12069012 GCA_037976565.1 Mesocentrotus franciscanus | reverse complement strand
ATGCCTGTTTACCAGTTTGTTGGAAAATAATTTTAGAAAGGAGAAGAAAAAATAATTCTGGAACTGATTTCACTTTGGGAAGAAAACAACTAATATAGCTGATCTAAAATCAAAACAAATTTATGTACAATTACTAAAGAAAGATGATTTTAAACCTTTGGTTTTTGAGAGAATTGGAAGGAACTATGGTTTTTCCTGTAAGGAAATAGAAAACATATTTTAAGACTAAGACAGTGTACACTTAACAGTCGATTAAGAGAGTTTCAGTTCAAACTTATACATAATATATTATATACAAACCATCACCTCTTCCGTTTTGGTCTTGTCTCGACTAACTTATGCTCATTTTGCGAAAAAGATGAAGAAACATATAAACATTTATTCTATACTTGTGAATTTGCACAATCAGTGTGGGAATGTGCACGAGATTTTTAGACTTTGAAATACATAACTGTAGTTTGGAGGAAATTCTGTATGGGAAAGAGGAGAGAAATAAAGGAAAATATCAATTAATGAATCATGTTTTAATTCTTGTTAAATATCTGATTTATAGAAATAGAGAACTTAAACCACCCTCTTTTAATGAAATAAAGAATAGTATAATAGGGGATAAAGTAGAAGAAAGGAAATTGGCAGCAATGAGGGAACTCTCACTATTCATTTTTCTAAATGGGAAAACCTGAGTATTAGACAAACAATTGGAACCCAGAGCCAGTCGTCCACCGGTTAAGAGGGGGGAGGGGATAAGGATAAGGGAGAGGTCGGGTAGGGAGGGTTAACAAAAGAGAAACTTTTCTCTCAGGACAACAGTATAAAAGAAGTATAAGTTGCTACATTGTTAAAACAAAATTTTGGATTATACAACTGCATATGTTTTCTTTGAAAATATGAATTTTGTTTCAAAATGATGTATAGGAACTAACTATGTAAGTTTCTTTTGAAGCCGTTTGTAAGACAAAATTTATACTGATTTATAATGTCATCACATTTGCAGTGAGCGTTACATATGATGATTGTAATTTGTACTATGATTATAATTTGTTTCAAGAGAGAAAAGAATAAAAACTGACCATAAAAAAAAAAAAATTATTTCTAGTTAGGTATATACCTAAATACCTGACCGGATTATCATTCCATCTTAATTCTTTTATAAACTCTGTTTGAGGTGTCGTTGTTATTGCATTTGTTTTCATAACATTTAAGCTTAGCCCAGCAAAATGTCCAAACCTTCTGACTTCTTCAAGTAAAATGTTAGCAGATTCAATGGAATTAAGAAAAAGGACAGCGTCATCAGCTAATTGTAATATTTAAAAAACTTTCGACTTACCGTTATTTGCAGAGACGACCGTGATACCATGTATTTCATTATTTTGTTTGATTTTTAAGGCCATGACTTCAACAACAAGGATGAATAGTAACGCAGAAAGCGGGCAGCCTTGCCTTATTCCTCGTCTTATTTCAAACTTTTGAGAAACCCAACCATTGTTTATCACACTTCCTATCGCATTAGCATAAATTACTTTGATCCAACCAATGAATGATTCTTTGAACTTGAGCTTATTTATTAATTGAAACAGAAAACCGTGTTTAACAATATACATCAAACGCTTTTTTTAATCAAGAAAAAGAAATATACCCGGCAAATGACAGGATTTACAATATTCAATAATATCTTGAACTAAACGTAAATTTTGCATAGCAGAGCGTTGTTTCAAATAACCTGACTGATCAGAGGATACCAATTTACATATAACATTTTTCAGTCTTTTACATAACACCCTCGCTAAGATCTTGTAGTCAGTGTTCAGTAATGATATTGGTCTCCAGTTGTCCGAACTCTGTTTATCCCTTTCTTATGTAACAAAGTTAATATAGCTAATCTTTGGGATTCAGATAGTTTCTCTTGTCGAAAACCCTCATTTTTACAGTCTATTAGTAAATATTTTACGTCGTCCCCAAAACATTTTTAAAAATTTCACAGATAAACCATTACTGACAGGTGACTTGTTGTTTTTCATGGATACAATAGCCTGCCGACATTCTTCTTCAGTAACCAGTCATTTAAGACATTGCCTCATCGTCCGTTAAAGTAGGATGTTCGATTGAAGCTAAATAATTATCAATTTCGGACAGTTTAGCTCCATCTGGCTTTTTAGAGTACAAACAATCATAGTACTTTACAATTTCTCTAAGTATAGTTTCTTGGTTAGTGATATGTTTTGCATTCTTCTTTATACAATCTATTTCTTTCCCTTTTCCGTTTTGTTTTCATGCTTGAAGAAAGTACTTCGTTTATTTTTTACCACACTCATTCAACCCATTTTTGTCTTGACCTAACGAATGCTCCTCTACATTTATGTTAGCCATTTGTCTAAATTCATTCTGATTTCTTGCAATGTTTTTACGTTTTCTTCGGATGGATCTTCATCATATTTATTACTAACTTTGATAAAAACATCTTGTAATTGTTGAAAGGTTTTTATTGTTTTGCATTTGTTCATCTTTGGAATATTTCATAGTTTATTCTTTAATTCTAATTTTGCACATGTCCCATTTCATCTGTCTTTTTTTTAATAGAGCTATAGAATTTTGCATTTTTTTAAGACGAAAAAAATACACTCGAAGAAAAACTGTTTATTTTTCTACTCCTTCCCATGGCAAGCTGGGCCATTTTTTTTTTAAATGGTGTCTTCAAATCGGCCCTACACGCTAGGAAAATCTTTTCTTAAATTAGCGACTGTTTTAACCATTTTTCAATGGGGGTGCGTGGGAAATTTACTTTAAAAAGAAGTTAGAAGTTGCGATTGTTTTTTTTTGTTATAATAGAAAAATCAGAAGACAAGAATTAAGGCTGACATCAGGAAAGACAAAGTACTAGGTGGATAAAGTGGATTTTAGAGAAAGTGTATTAAATACTACAAAGGAATATGATAGGCCTATTAATAGGATAAAAACAAGGAAGAATAGAAAGCGTGAGAAGATGAATTGTGGGAAATTAAGGACTACCAAGAGAGGAATACAAAGGAAAAATATATAAAAATATGGAATTGAAAGAATTCATTGGCAAGATTTAACATTGATAAAGATAGAAAGAAAAGAGTGGAGAAAATCAAGAATTACATGATATAAAAAAGAAGGGAAATAAAGGGATAGAATAAAATGGAAAAGGAATACTTTTAAAAGACTGACATATGAAAATAAGTGAGGAATTAAACTTAATAGGATGGAAATTACAAGGAATGATGGAAATATAGAAAGAGAAGATGAATTGTGGGAAACAAAGAACAAATTTTAGAAGAAGAGGGAAATGAAAGAAATTCAGAAACAGAGTATATTATAGGCCTAATGGAAAATTGTGGTAGAATGCACCAGAAAAATTAACAATTGATATAAAGATGGGGAAGTTGAATTGCACAAAATAAAGAATTACATTGTAGGCCTAGAGGAAAAGAGGAACTGTGAAGGGAGTGAAAGAATTAAGATGTAGAAGAACGATTTAGAAAAAATGGCATAAGAAATCATAAGATGATAGGGAAACCAACAAAGAATATCGTCATGATTACATGATGGAATAAAAATATAACAAAATGAAGAGCGAATGAAAGGACAAAAATTAATAAAAACAGAGAAACTACGACAGAGGGAAGAAATATGAATAAAAAGTTTGGCCTATATATTATAGCGGAATAGAGGAAGTCAAGAAACTTGGATGGTAGAAGAATCAAAGATAAAGATTTACATAACTAAAGGATGATAGAAGAGGTGAATGGAGGACAAAATGCGAGGGATGTGACGAGAGGATTAAAGAAAGATTAAAATGATAAACGAAACATAGACCCTTAGGTTTAATTGATGTAAGGACGAAAGCAATAGAATAAGATAAAGAGTGTCGATAATTTCAAATCTCTTCTTCAATAAATTTTCCCCTTATAAAGCCGATTTGAAGACACCATTATACAAAAATTGGCCCAGCTAGCCATGACCCGAGTGTTTTCCATCGCGCCGCGACCCGAGTGTTTTCCAGCGTGCCGCGACCCGAGTGTTTAGTATAAGCCGTTAAAAAACACGGTTACTGCGGGAGATGGTTCAAGCGATTTTTCCATCAACGCTGATTCTCGCTCATTTCAAGCCCAGCCACTGCGCATCACACTGCGCAGTTTGACCCAGGAAGTATAGGTCAATTTCGGCGCGCGCTTTCTAAATTTGTTTACGGTCGACTGTCGGCTGCTGTTTTGAACCGGAAACAGGCCACGATAATGACGTCATAGAATCATGATTGAGATCTCCGTTGCGTTCAAGCGATTTTTAGCGACCGTGATTCTGCAGAATCACGTTACAAAACGCATCTTTTTCAGCGTTTCATGTTTGCGTTTTGAAACATGTTTATTCAAGTTTACGACAGACGAAAAATCGCTCGAAATCGCTTGAACGCAACAGTGTTTTAAACTAAACGTCTTTGAAAAACCGCGTTTCTAGGGTGAAAAAGTGTCGCTTGAACGTACGTAGTAACAAGCTATATGACAATAGATGCTTCATTGTTGAGCTCGCCGTAAATTTTCATCAACTTAGAATTGTTTGTTATTATTTATATCTATTCAGTCCCAAAATAACCGATAGAGGTGTGCGTTATATTTATATTATAAAAAAGGATATAAATCACACATTTATCGAATGCAAACTTAGTGAGCCCTTCATTAAACACCTGAAAGAAATATTACGAGATATATACCAAGTATTAAGATATGGACGTTCAGTATCCAACACTTGCTCAAAATAAATTGTGAAAACCATTATACTTCATTCCTAACTATAGCTTTTTGGACCATTTACAAATTGATTGTAGATCGGAATATCACAGGAATAGACAAAAGAAACGTTGCTTCCAAACAAATTATCCAAAGAAATTTTAAAAAGATTGGAAAGTCAGTCAAATATCGATACGACCAGAAAGCACATGTTTTATACCAAACGAGTTACTTTACGTGTTTTTTTTAATGTTTTTAAAAGGGGGGAACAAAAATTATCAGTATAATTCTTATGTTAATGATAATTCAAATGCTTTGCGAAAACTTAATTTCAATTCTTTGTTATGCCAATTATGATGCTTTTTCTGATTATGTAAGTTTGATTTGTATCCATTGTATCTTTGAATGTAAACCATCTATACCTAATAAATCCTCTGATGAGGCAAAGAAAAAAAAAAGTATATTATACGAATGCTGAATAATAAGAAAAGTAAAGGCTCGGACCACATATTACTATATAGACCAATATATATTAAACCATATTTATATCAGTAACGCAGTGTGGTATCACAAAGAATTGAAAGATAGGTATGATATGACATGAATTTGTATACAGATTGCTAAGACGATATATTATACGCGGCCAATTTTATTAGAAAGAGTATATAATTTTTAATGACATAATTATATTTAATGCTAAATATATTACTCGTTGCGGATGTAGTATCGAAAATAATATCGCTAGTGATATTCGTTTGTCTCGCAATGTATGGTCAATAAGGGATCTAAAAGATCCCGTAGAGTATAAAAGGCGCTTGCTTACATTAGATTTTATCACCTGACGAAGTGTTGCAGCGGCGCACGAAACGTCGTGATCCCTTATTGACCATACATTGCGAGACAAACGAATATCACTAGCGATATTATTTTCGATAGAATTATCTTTATTTGATCAAAATCGGTTCAGAAACAGCTGAAATATCAAAAAAAAAAATATCCGTTCAGATTTCCGTCCATTCATATCAATACTTATTTGGGGGAGGGTATGGAAGGGTGTTTAAAGAATAACTTTGGAATTATGGTTATTATTATCATTAATATTGTTATTATGCATTTTATAAAGATTGTCCTTTACTGATCATGATGCACCGTGAGTTTATTGATTGCCAAAAAAAAAAAAGGTCAAACTCAAAGAACGGCATGAGAAGAAAAGACACGACGCGAAAAGAATACATCGAGTTTTATTTACAATATGGGTTGTTTATTAAAACCAAGTCAAAGGAGCGGAAGACAGGATTTGACTGACAAAATATACATTCTTTCATGTTCAGGCTGTGGCGATATGCATCGCGTAGCGTGACGGAGAGAATGATAATCCCTATGTCCGTTACGAAGCACGAATAATATCGCGACGCGAGAATTAGAAAATTATATTGACAATCATTCAAATTTCAAACATACACAATCGCCCCAAACAATAATCAATTTGCCGATTATAACCGCATACATGATTTCATTCACATCATTCGTCTTTTAGTTGTTTTTTGGGGGGACAATGAAGCTCGCAATTAAACAACCATTCATCGTACATAGTTATCTTTATTTCACATTTCATACAGTCGTCACAAATATTAAAAGGAGGCATATTAAACAAAACATTCATAATTTATTCTGATCATGATGAACGAGTGTGTTGATTGCCCCCCAAAAACAGAAAAGCTCCCATCCGACTAGCGAAAAACGGCACGGGAAGAATTGACGAGTCTTACACAAAATTATTTAAGTTGATTATTGTAATCGGAATGGGAAGTGAAGGCTGAAATTGGAGAATCCTTAGAATTCTTAAAGCTGTGCTGTATCGATCGATGTACATCGCAAAGCTTCCACAATGATTGGAAAGATAATACCCCCGCCCGCCCGTTACCACGCAAAACAGCGCGGGAAGAATAGATCACGACGCGAGAAGAATACATCAAGTTTTTACAAACAATGGGATGTTAATCACAACGAGATCAGGAGGAGTGGAAAACAGGATTTGACTAACAAATA
Organism: Mesocentrotus franciscanus; assembly: GCA_037976565.1. Taxonomy (NCBI): domain Eukaryota; kingdom Metazoa; phylum Echinodermata; class Echinoidea; order Camarodonta; family Strongylocentrotidae; genus Mesocentrotus; species Mesocentrotus franciscanus. The sequence continues at coordinate 12,062,218 of CP137672.1, read as the reverse complement.
CTTTCTGTATAGTAACTGCGCCGCAGCGTTGTGCATCGCGCATCACGAGCGAGCACAATGACGGTAGAGATAATCTCCCATCGCCTGGTATATAGATGCGAAAGGGCGCAAGAAGAATAGAGCGGGTGTATACCAACAATAGACAGTTTCTTTTCTTATGCAAGAATCAGGTGAGGGTGACTGTAGCGCCCCGACGCATCGGGGCACAGTCGCAACTTTGGAAGGCTCCTTATTGTTTTGCATGTTTATCTTTGGAATATTTCATAGTATATTCTTTAATTCTAATTTTGCACATTTCATCTGTGCATTCATATCTGCATTTTCTAATTTAATCTTACAAATCAACTGTTTTAGTTTCACCTTGTAATCAGGATCCTTTAACCCAAAAAAGACTGGGCTATTTTGGACCTTTAAAAAAATGGGGGAGGGGGCTAAAAGGGCCTCCCTAAGATCTCGGCAACCGAAACTCTGATCGACTCCACATTTGGCATGGTGATAGATGTCTATGAGATCTACAATATTGCATAGTTATAAAAAAAAAGAATATGCTAATTAGAGCTAATTAATTATGCACAAATTGTATTTGTTTGTATTTTTTGCATTTTTCTTTATATATGGTGATTCTTATGTTCATGGTACAATATACATGCTAAGATTATATTTACACAATCTCTGATAAAAAAAGGTAATTGATATGATAATAATCCAACTTATGAATAATTATGATGTCATATTATATCATGAACACGTGTTTTGGTGATGATTTCATGTGAAGTCATGCAAGACATTTTTACTTCCTTATGTCGACGGGGTGCTGGTTTATTTGTCTTAATCATGAAAATTGATTTAATTTACTGTTTTCTATGTTTTTTCTTTTTATATTTTTTCTTTGTTTTTCTTTGTATTATTCTTTATATATTGTATTGTTTCATGCAAATGAGAATGCAATAAGTTTTATTCAAAATGCCAAATGGGAATACTAACAGTACATTTGAAAAGATGGGTATAAAACTGCAACATAAAAGTTGCATCTAAAAACTATGTATGCTATATATGGAAGAATTTTTTTAAATCGAATTTTCAGTGACACGATCGCAAAATGTTATATTACACTCGGACCTTGACCCGGTGTGCGCGAATTTGGTATAAAAAAATGCGCAAGACTCTAAAAAAAAAAAGTCATGAAGTGACACCGTAAAATGTTTAAGCATTACAAAGTAATCGCCAAAATAAAGGAGGGTGGGGCTAAATCAGCCCCAGTCTTTTAGGTTAAAGTAAATTATTCATCATCCACAATCCACAACCTTTGGCGGTATTACACGTCATTAATCTTAGGGTAATTGCACAATGATCACACTTTGGAACTGGTTTGATTTCAGTTGATTGCATATAACAAAGGAGTGATCTGTTACTCAGCCAATAGTCAAGCTGAGAAAAATATTTAATGATAATTGACGCCAAGTGTATTGTTTTCTAAATGGAAACATTCTCCGCCAACATCAATCAACTTGCAACGCTTTATCAATCTATTAAACCACTGAACGTGTTTATATACGTGGGACATACCATGAATACAGGATAATGATTTGAAAAGATAGGACATTCAGTATGAAAGTAGAATCTAGTAATATCTGAGCTAGTGATTTTTTAAGGAAACTATAAAACCGATATTCGGCAAAGAGACGACGGCTATGAAGACTACATGTATATGCCTGTTGGCAAATGCTCAGTCTTTGTATCGCATTGTATGAAAATATGTTGAGTATATCAAAATACATGCGTCATGATTGTGAGCGTCATTATAACTTGAAAGCTTAACTCTCTTTGTATGTAACCTTTGACAATGAAACTTGTTTGCTTTTGATCAACTTTAAAGCCCCTCTAGAGTGTTGGAAGACCCAAATTTGCCAAAGGTTTTGACAAAGAAGGCATAATTATTATTCCATTAAAGCCCATCTAAAGTCAAGTGTTGGGAGCCCCAAAATTCGATAGCAAAATTTCACTTAAAATTGTATCATAATGTGAAAGAGGATGTCATTTAAGACACACTTCTGCAAAGATTTTCCCCAAAAATGTGTTTGAACTTTGAAGGCAAGTATTGATAAAAGATACATAATTTTCTGTTGTACGCAGAAAACCTAAATTTTGTATTCTTTCATCAATATTCGACTTTAAACACACATGTTTTGAAAATCCTTGCAGAAATGTGTCTTAGTTGACATCCTCTTTCACATATGATACATTTTAAGTGAAATTGTGCCATCAAATTTTGGGGCTCTATTTACTGAAACTTTAATGGAATAATAATTCCTTCTTTGTTCCGTATGAAAATATGAAGATCCTCAGATTAATAATTTGGCCATGAGGTGCGGAGTCATATATTATTGTTATGAACTACAGGACTAAAAATGCAATCTTTTAGGAGTCATATTCGGGATCACTTCGTTTTGGAGTGGAAACGCTAAAATATAGCGGAATAGACTCTCAAAAGAACATCCCAACTACTACATGGGTGCGGTTTTCACTATAATTTGAGTGGATTTAACTTCAAAACTAAATAATCCCTACTATGAATCCAAAAGGAGTAGATTTCTACTCTTCTGCATAAAGAGTACCAATTCTGAAAAAGTGACCAGAGAATCATGTGAATGTTTTTTTTCTTCAGATTTGGACGGCAGCGAATGCTCATCTTCACCATAGTCTTTCGTATCATTGCTGGGTATGGTCTAGTCTTGGTTCATAATTACTGGGCATTTGCCATGGTGAGGTTCTTTCAAGGCGCCTTCCAAATGGGATCCTCCATCCTTACGTATGTGATAGGTAAGCTCTGGACCACACCTGGTGAAAACAGAAAGAGAGAGAGAGAGAGAGAGACTTAAAGGGAAAAGAACGTAAAACAGGGAGATGAAATAATCCATTCTACACCCTCCCCCTAAACAGTGGCCTTGAAAATTCGCATGTCATCCAAAAGACGGTTGCCCTAATTATGCCAGTGCCCCCTCCCAATACATGAGCCAACGCTTCGCCATTGTAAGTGGTATTACATTGGGACTTTTATGGCATGGTATACTAATTACAAATTGATCACTGTTAGTAGATTATGTGTTGTGTTGTGTGGTTAGTACGGTGCAAGTAAAAACACAAGTCAAATGGTGATATGAAGTGATTGTCTTTCTCTTTAAAAAAAGAAGAAAAGTAAGGATGAATAAGATGCCCTACGGGCACGAACACATTTCTCAGAGCGGCCCATTAGCGAATGTATCGTCGAATCGAGTAAGGGTAATATAAATCTACCAACTGTTTAAATGTGGAGATATTGTGTCTCTACCATGTTCCAATATCCCAGGAAGGAGGGGGTCAATTGGCCCCTTGACCGTTTTGATTCATAATTACTAGGCATTTGTCCTGCTTAGATTATTTCAAGGAATCTATGATCTGGGTATTAATTTCTACATTAAAGGGAGTGTAGCTAGCCTGACGAGACTACGTGTCTTTCTCGTGGCCTAACTCGGGGCCAATCGGGTATAATACGACTACGGACGCCGCGACCGCAGCAATCACGTGCGTGCAACATACGCGAAACCGAAGCGTAAAGAGAACTTCGGTCTGTTTCGCTAGCGCGCTGACCATGTAGCCTACAGATTAAGTCGCTGACTACCGTTAATCAAGTCCATTCGTTTACGTGCAGTTGTCCAAACTACACTCAAAGCTACACTCCCTTTAATAATGTGCATTGAAAAAGATGACTCTTCATAATTAAACTTCCCAACATTAAATTTCATTGTTGATTGTTGATTGTTATACATATTGCGTGTTTTTATAATTATTGTGTGTATTTAATACAGCAAGTACTAGTTGCTTCATGTTAGAACACTATTTTGACAGCGGGTTTTCGTTTGATGTTAATTTGTTCGTAATTAGGTATTCTTATCATTTAAATACCTCCTATTTTCAATAGGTACAGAGTTTGTGGGCATCTCTAAGCGAAATGTTTCCGGCATCTTGATCCACGTTCCATACGCAATTGGATATATGCTGCTAGCTGGATTAGCCTACTGGATTCGAGACTGGCGGATGCTTCAACTTGCTCTGGTCACACCTTTATTCATCTTTTTCATTTTCTTGATGTAAGTTTTAGACATTTTTTCCGTCAATCTGATATCCTTAAGCGATGCATTTTATCCAAATTGCTTATCTCCACCCTGGTGTTGAATGGGTATTCGGTAGGATGCAAAAGTTATTGGTGTTTGCTCAGCATTGTGAGCGTCTGTAAGAGCCTTCCAAAGTTGCGACTGTGCCCCGACGCGTCGGGGCGCAGAGCAGGATATGAGAACAAAGGAGGCGTCTTTCTGCGCCCATTTGCGCCGGGTACGAGAGGACGCAATTTGGTTTCCAGCTCATTAAAATCTGGCTATTGTTTGGAGTTTCATTGTTACGAGATTGCCCCGCCGCGGCGGGTCCCGGCGAAGCACTTGACATTTGTGAATGGGAGCTAAAACTTTGAAAAGCTTTCGCGCCCGGTCCGGCGCATTAGTTAGCCCTGTAATCCCTGCTTGTGTGTCGCTCTCGTCTTGCGAGATTTGACTCTGAAAAGATTTACTTTGGCTACTGATTTGTTTTAATATTATTTTACGTAGATGACATTGGTTACAATTTTTGTTTTTATTGTTTATTTCCCTCTCAACATCGGAGTTCTGTAGGCGTCAATGTTGGCATGATTGTTCATTATTTCATCTCCTCCTGTTCTGTCCATGATTGTGTTCAATATCAATTTTAATACAAATTGATCTGTTCACGAAAAAAATATTATTTTATACTTACCACTCTCTCTGACATTGTTTTCCTCATGCATGTTTTGACACTGTATTTGTTTCATATTACATTAAATTTGTGTATATTTCCTTTTTCTAGCGATGTTATCGCATGTTTCAGTTTTCTTGTTTTGTTTTCTTAAATTTTCGTTTATTTTTCGTTGTATCTTGTAAACCGTTCCGTCGTATGATCATTATAAATCATATAATTGTATCGATCATCAATCTGTTATTTCAATACATAGGTCCTTTAAATCTACGTAAAATTAGAGAACGTATTTTTAAATCCGTGATTTTGAAAATGATACTTAATCAAGAACGTCGTAATTACTTTCTCCTTGAAATGAATTTATAGAGCGTTTTATATGTCTTACGATTTTTTTTTAAATGCTAATTATATCCGTATTGTCATGAACATCATCAATATATTTCGTTAGAAAGAAGACGCTCATTTTCAGAATGTTGTTTCTTTGCAAAACACTAATGTTACGAACAAAATTAAATACACCGTACCCGTATCATCGGGGAAATCGCAAAACTCCCAGGGAGATTATCAATTGCAAATCAACATAGTAAATTATGCCTAAATCGTAAGAATAGAGCATGCATTAAAGAAGAGCGTTACCAGGAAATTGATGTTTGAAATTTCACGTCGATCATTTCAAGAAGAAATTAGTTTTTCATTCTGTTCCAAAGAAATTTTATCAAATATTTCTTTGCGAAGAAGGGTTACAGCCGCGGCCAGTTTTAGATCTAGGTCATTGTTGTGAAGAAATAAAATACGTATATATTGTGCTAAATTGGGGCCACGTGGTATCGAAAGAGCGTAGTGCGTTCTAGAACAAATACAGGCCATGGCAATTCGTTGATTTGCTTCTCGTAACATTGTTACAGAACTGTCTCGCTGTCTAAATAAGGATCCATCGGGGATCCATCAGGCATGTTGGTATCAAGTAGTAGATGGAATTTATAATGATTGCGTTATTTTGGGCCATTGATTTTTTTTTGGCTAGCCCTTATTCTTCTAGTTCTACTAGGTTATCGAGAAACACAAATAGTGTTGATATTTTCCGCAATCCCTTTAGCGCCGAGGGTAGAAAAGCCTATAGAAAAGTCAGCTGGACAATAGCAATTTAATGTTGGTCGAACAATCAGGGAAAAACTGGACAACGGGTGATATTAGCTCACGTCTTCAATATAACCAGGAATCCTGATATAACTATTTAAGCACATGCTCACAATATGAATATAAAATCTGGCTATTGTTTGGAGTCTCATCGTCACGAGATAACCCCGCCGGCGCACTTACCGGCGAAGCGCTTGACATTTTGGAAGCTTTCGCGCCCTTTCGCGCCCTTTCGCGCCCGTTCCGACGCATCTATATATTAATACGCAAAGCGTCGCGGGGTAAAACGGTTCATGAAAAACGTCTTTCCTCGACCGCGTCCGCCTTCGCCGTGGCGCGGGAACGGGACACAATTCCACGAGGCATGTCTCCCGTACGCGTGCCGCGTCGACCCCGCGGTCGCCGATGTCGTTAAAGGTGGTTCCGGTCCCGGGAGGACGGGCGGACGAGGGCACGGCCGGCGTTGTCCGTGCAGGAGGCGACGAACCCGCGCGAGTGAGGCAGCATGGCGTGCACCCGCCCTCTGTCTAATCAGGAGATACACTTAGAGACGATCCACTCTATAATGTGTTGTAGCAGATACACGCTGCAACAGAGCGGGCCTACCCGTGTTAGGCATCTTGCTATATGTAGGCCTTTGCAGCAGCCAAACTGACGAGATCACGTAATATGTTTGTTCTACGCTCACCACACGTACACACACAGTAGAGTTGATTCGTGCGATTGCAGCAATATATTGGCACAAACCGTCCGACTTTTCGCGTAAAATCTTTACTTTGAAAATATTTATACAATTCTGTGAACCATGCCAACATAATCATAGTCTAAGCTTCTGCTTTATTGGTCTTTTCATGAAAACTACATTAAAATCACAACAATAATAACGAAAATAGATTGTAATTATCGAGACCATATAACTGACGAGAGGGTAAATTCAGCGAGCATAATTTCAAATGCCTCCGCACGGGCAACTCCCCGGTGTCAGTCCGGTCGCGGTAACTGCAACACTCTACTGCTGTACCTGTAATACTGGCTGTATAGCGTGTCATTAGATTCTTCAATGTTTCATGTCTTTGAGCCGTGCAATTATGAATTGTTTCTTCTATTTCTTTATTGAATGTGATTTTAATGTGAGTACGGTACATGCTATTACAGAAGTGTCCAAGGAATGATAGGCCTACAGGTGGAAGGGATATAAAACAAATATACAATGACTCATTCTCGGAACAAGCTAAAACTATTCGCACTCGGGAACATCAATGGTGTTCTCTGGGGCTAGCTCTCAGGCCGCCATATTTCGGATAATAATACGATTTGATGTTCCTTCGATGCGAATAGTTTTAGCTAGATCCTCGAGTCACTTCGAGTGTCATTTTATTTGTTTGTATATTATTTTCATTGTAGGACTAAATTAACTTACAATGTGTGAAAATAACCAAAATGATAATGGGAGTGAAGTGCATGAGAACAATATTCGTAGGCCTATCAGGGCGTCAATCCATTATCCTTCGAGTGTCACTTTGTATATTTGTATATTATTTTCATTGTAGGACTAAATTAACTTAGCAATGTGTGAAAAAACCAAAATGATAATGGGAGTGAATGCATGAGAACAATATTCGTAGGCCTATCAGGGGCGTCAATCCATTATCCTGGGGGACAGGACACGTCCCCCCACAATTTAGGTGGTGAAATGTCCCCCCACGATTTGGGTTAAAATCTTTCCTTTTTCTTTCTTTCTCTCTTTCTCTCTGTTGACTTCTTGAGTCAGAACGATATAACGAAAATCTTCTTTCTCTAATAATTTAATGAAACGTCAAGCTTTGAGCTATACGTGCGAGAGGGTGGAAACTGAATTCAGACAAGGATTAAGAGTCGAGAACGGTGAACGAATCGTCTTCTTTCTCTAATAATTATGAAACGTCAAAACTTACGCGCTTCGCGCGGGAGGTGGAAACTGAATTCAGACAAGATTAAGAGTCGAGAACATACAACCAATCGTCTTCTTTCTCTAAAAATGTAATGAAACGTCAAAGATAAAAAGACAATAAATGAACCGGTCACCAATGAAAGTACATGCCGTGAAACAGCATAACTAGAGAGAGTGACATGTAATTGTGTCCCCATGCTCAAACTCGGATTGCAATGACGCCCTTGATTCGTATAGATAACGAGAGTGAGGATCCGGGAAAGGATAGTGAGAATAATAGGAACGAAGTGACGACAATAATCGTAAATAACGAAAGTGAAAACGAAGGTAAAGTCTAAAATATCTGCATCAATTTTGATTACAAATTATTGATTTCACTGTTTTCTTCCTGTTTTCAAGTTTTATTACATGATTCAGATAAAAATTAAAAATTCAAAACGATACATGAAGGGACAGCAAACAAAAGGTTGGTATTCTAACGAGTAAAATATTAATGAAAAGAAGAAGAAAAATTATAAAATGATAAAAAGTAGGCCTATACAATGAAGAAATAATATCATCTAGCACAGAAATATCTTTTTTAATATAATAAAATTATAATTAAAAAATTATTAAAAAATCAAAAAAAAAAAAATCGATAGCACATATCTATTTTAAAGTATTTACAACCCCTCCCACCCTCCTAGAATCCGTGGATTTTCCACGGGCCCTGCTAGTTTAAGTTATTCCTGTATTAAATCCCGCGTGTGTGTCCGCTCTCGTCTTGAAAGATTTGACTATAAAAATATTCACTTTGGCTTCTGATTTGTTTAATTATTATTTGACGAATATGACATTGATTTAGATTGTTGTTCTGATTGTTTATTTCTCTCCCAACATCGAAGTTTTGTAGGCGTTAACGTTGGCATGATTGTTCATTTCTGTTCATGAATGTGTTCAATACTTGTATTATATTAATTTGTTCACGAACAAAACAGAAACGATATGTATAATTGTATTCCTTCTGTATGTTTTGACATTATTTGTTTCATATTGCATTTATTTTGTTTGTTTCCCCTTTAATGGTTGCCTGATATGTTTTGCAATATTTTCTTTCTCATATTGCAGCGAGTTTATCAGATGTTGTTCCGTTTTCTATTTTGTTTTATATTATTTTAGTTGTATATTGAAAAGCGTTCTGTCATCCGATCAAAATAGGTCATATATCTAGATCATCAATCTGTTCTTCCACATGCAAGAACGATTTAAAGAATAGAAACGTAGGTTCTCTAAATCTTCGCCAAATCAGCTATTGTATTTCAAAACCCGTGATTTAAAAATGATACTTATAATCAAGGACATTGTAAGATTCTCCTTGAAATAAGATTATAGGGCGTGTATAAATATGTCATACGAAACAAACATCTGCTAATTAAAAATATTACAAAAATGATACCCGTATTGTCGGGAGCCTGCATCATCAAAACGTTTCGGTAGATGGAAGACGCTCTTTTTCGAAATGCACTCACCAAAATTCTGCTCGAATCATAAGGAACACTGTCTCCCTGCAAAATTATAAAACTAATTTTACGAAAAAATGAATATCTGCATCATCGTGGAAATCGATATACTCCCAGAGAGATTATCATTTGCAAATCAACATTGTAAATTATGTTTGAATCGTATGGGACCTTGAATGAACAGAGCATACCGATTTCAGAAGAAAAAAACAGTGTTTATCGGACATGATGTTCGTTATTTCCACCTCGAACAATTCGAAATCGCTTATCTGTTCCAAACATGATATTCGATCGAATATTTCTTTGCGAAGAAACTGTATTGATGGTGGCATTTGTCGTAACAATTTGTTGTCATCAATTGCTCGTGAGGTTTTGACGTTTCATATTTATTAGCTAGCGCTAGTAAAGTCTTTTTTAACGTGCCCTGTATATAGTTATAAGGCCTGAACACGTCATGTTCACATTGGGTGTTATATAGCGGATATTATAGTAACTGTAATTACATGTAACTTTTACAAGCACTTTGTTATTGCAACACAATGACAAAAGACAGCTCTTTGAGCAGCTAATAGTTGTTGCGCCCATTGTTCCGCACATAGGCGGCTATTACCCTTTAATCACAATAGCACCCGACCCCTACCCACGCACACATACACAATCACCATACTCGGAATAACCTATTGTAATCAATCAATATGAAAGTAAAATAAAGATGTTTACGCTTAGTGTTTGGATGTCACACTATCTACTGGATAGTCATAACCGTGTACAAAATCAATGTCAAGTGTTAGTGCATATCATTTTGCATTTTCACTTCATTACTTGGCCAAATTACATCCAATGAAAGGGATTTAGTAACATTACTTTGTGGACATATCGGATCATACCAATACATATTTTATTAATCACCCATCACTTTTTGCAATTGTCAACAAAGTTACTAAATCCCTTTAACTTGGATTTTCTCACATTACCTTATCAGTGGGCATATTAGCTCACAATAATGTAGTTACTTGATCCCTTCGATAGTGCGTTTTCCATTGTAATTGCTGATTTGCAGAAAATGCGTTCGAATAGAGCTGCGCTCAAATTTGTGAAGATATCGTTGCGTTTAGATCTATTTATTTTTCCATTAAACATATAGTATTGTACTTGTTCTATTCTTATCGATGTTAGTTATTCTATAGCTTTACATAATTATGAGAGGTTTTCACAATTATTGGTGACATCCTATATAATGAAATATTTATTATTAAACACGTATTCGGACTCCTTTTTGCGCAATTTGTCAAGAATTTGAAAACTTATACATTTGCACGTTATAACCTCGATATGAAGATGGAAAACACGGTACGAGCGCCTGATGATATCGAAATAAAAGAATATTACTGTACAATAATTATAAAAAGTAAAATTGTTGAGTGTAAATAACGATTAAAAAAAAAAGAAACTGAAGAGGAATCCACAGCGGGGGCGGTTGGTGTTGATCGTAGAGACAAATAGCATAATAATAAATAACAATACGTCCAACTTTCTCTCTCTCTCTCTCTCTCTCGTTTTCAAATTGTCATTTTCTATCTTCATCTCTCATAGTGTTTTCTGTTCCGTGATTTTTGATGAGATCGCGTTTCGACTTACTCCTAAATAAAATTAGATGATCATAATTATAACGTAGAACCAGATTTGACCCTATCTGAAATATTCATTCAAATATATAACAATCATTGAAAGATAAAGGAATAATACAAATGTGACTTAGTAAAATGTCACAGACGAAAAGATGACATGAGAAATGATTGTTTCTCTCTCTGTATGATGTCTTAATTTCTCTATATCTCTTGCTCGCTTTCTCAGCGCCATTTTCCATCTTCATCTTTGGTACTGTTTTCCGTCCCAAAGTATTCCTTTCGATCTTGAGATAAATTATTATACCATAACCTCGATATGGAGAAGGAAAACACAGGACGAGCGCCTGATGATTCATATTATAAAAAGTAAAACTTTTAAATGTAAATCTGTGTTGCATCAAAATGATATGAAAAAAATTTATTATGCTATGATATTGACGTTACTTATATACGTCGGACATAATACTTTAGCGAAAGATATAAATAAACCCCAAAAAGTAACTAACAAAAAAATCAGAGCTGGGGGTGATAGGAGATTCGGAGAGACAAATATCATAATAATAAATACAGTACAGACTACGTCCATCTTTCTATCCCTCCCGCCCTTCTCTCTCTCTCTCTCTTTCTCTCTCTCTCTCTCTCTCCATTGTCTGTCTGTATGTCTGTCTTTCTCTCTCTGTCTTTCTGTCAATGTCGTTTTCCATCCTTATCTTTCATGTTGTTTTCTATTCCGACATTTGCTAGTATGCCGGCATCATTCCTACCTTGAGACAAATTATTATAACATTTCCCTGATAATGTACACAAAATTATACCTTATATTTATTATAGGAAAGGAAAATAGAGAACGAGCGACTGATAATGTCGAAATGAGAAGAATACTACTGTATAAAAATATAGAAACTAAAAGTTTTGATTTTGAATGTAAATCTTTGTTGCGTCAAAATAAAATGATACGTTCATTTACGATATTGACAGAAATAATATACATCGGACATTATACTTTAGCACAAAGGGTTATCTAGAAGAAGGTGGACAACATTATAAGAAAAAGAATAAAATTTTCTCTTTTATTTATAAAAAAATAAATAGCAGAAATACCCTACCAAAACCGAAGAAATCTTGAAGAGGGACAAGAAAAATAAGTATGAAAATGACACAACAAATTACAAAAAGGATAGGATTCTACAGCGGAAGATGATAGA
>CP137672.1:11978126-12049519 GCA_037976565.1 Mesocentrotus franciscanus | reverse complement strand
TCAGATGGTCATATCTCGGCAAATACTTAACATATCCAATTGGTTTTCGACATTTGGACATTATTTTTGGTGCTCTTTCGGAAAATGAAGAAAAAATGGAGAAATTCCAAAAATAGATTTTTATGACGTCACAGCTTCGGTACTCTATAGGGGCAGTGCAATTTAAAGGGATGGATTAGAGTTTATTTCTAAAATGAAATGAAGGGGCTATTTGACTTTCAAGAGTGATAAAAACTCTAATCCATCCCTTAAAATTTAAATTGCACTGCCCCCATTGTGTGCTATTTTCAAAGAGCACATAAAGCCTTCAGATTGAACATTCCATCCCATAAAATTGTCTATAAGAGAGAAAGAAATAACCTCTTTTTTTCTCCTAAAGACAATTTCTCTCTTGAAAGTCAAATAATCTCAAGAGCATCCTGGGGCTCTGCCAGGCTCCTCAAGCTCTGCCATGTACGGATCTATTAGAAAGCAAAATAAGCCCACTAAATAATTAATATATATTCAAACGTCATAGCGATTCATCCAAATAAAATATCCACGCAAGAGGCATTTTGAAAGTTTTAAGAAAATTCCTTCAAATTCCAGGAAATTGGGTGTTCTTTTCGGGAAACTCTATTTAAACGAGTGGAAGCACTGGCGGCTCTGTTTTTTAAACTGTAACAATTCTCCTTGGATCAGATATAGACCAAAAACAAGCCTCATTATCTTCAGTATACAAGTGTCATTTCGACCTTACAGCTTTCATAGAAATCACTTCTGGACCGTCAAAGAAAAAGAAAAGAAACCCTGGCCTACGCATTATAAACATCAGGACAAACTTGACAAGGAGAAAGTTATCGATCTCGAGTGTCAATTTTCATGACTTTCTTCTTTGTTCGATTTCTATAATCTCCCCCGGATTTGTCTGTTTCCACTAAGACCAACTTTTTTTTACAAAAGGGTGCCAATAAGTACGCGTGAAAGGGAGAGAGACGGAGAGAGAGAACGATAGAGGGATGCAAATATAAGGTCAAGAAAGAGACTAGAGAAAACGGGAAAAGGTGAACTAAAGAGAACATTTTGCCAAACACATAGAGAAGGAAATGAAGAAAGACATCAAAAGGAAAACAAAGCAAAAGAAGAAAATAAAACAGATTGGGAAATAAAGACATGCACGTTAAAGCTGTAGAGGTGTTGTGGTCGAGTGGATACGTCGCCGGACTGTCGATCACAAGGTCCGCGGTTCGAGTCCTGCCGCTGCACTAATGTCCTTTGGCAAGACATTGATCTACATTTGCCACACTCCACCCAGGTGAAGTAAATGGGTACCTGGTAGGAATTTATTCTGAAACGCCGCGCGTAACAGCTGCACTGCTAATGCCAGGGTAATTATGCTGCATTATTGTAGAGCGCTTAGAGACTTCTGATAAAGTAAGTGTTAGGCGCTATATAAGCACTGTAATTATTAAGCTTTGTGCTCAGGGCGGCACTCGCGAGGGGGAGCCTTTTCATTAATTACTCTATTTCCTTCTGATAAAGGGCCCTTTTCCCCCTTTTTTTTATAACAGCCCCTCCCTTTTCATAAATACTCCTTTTCACCTATGATAAATGCCCCTATTGAAATCTGATAGGTGCCCTTTTCTTCGACAGATGCCCCTTTTCCTTTCTCATAAGTACCTTTTTCATCTCTGGTGAGTGGCCCTTTTCAGGTTCGAGGTTTATTATGACATGTGCCCTTTTCTTTTCTAATAAAATTTCTGATTGTCCTTTTTTCTTTCTGAAAATATCCCTTTTCCTTTCTCCATAACATACGCCCCTATAGAGCGACTTAGAGCAACTTTTTCATTTATTTCCCAAAGCTCGCTCGCATTTATATTTGGTATAATCGTGTTACTTATGATATGTATTTTCAGCCTTTCATGTTTAAATTGTGCTTAGAACCCATCAGGATTTGTTGTTGTTTTTCTCATTATGAAACTTTTGCCCTCGACGTCAGAAATCTTAAAATTTTCTTAATATTCAGACCATCACACCCAACTGCAAAGTATGATTCTTAAACAGTATATTGGACCAAAGTAAAGAGAGAAACAAATATTGAAATCATCCCTGATAATGTAATCACAATCATAAAACTGTAGGGGTATATAGGCCTACCAATGTCTAAATATGGTAGATTTACATTTTGATGGTTCCATTTGTAGGTGCCCTTATATTCCAGAAAGTACCCTATTTTGACGGTGACCCCCCATTTTGGAAAATGCTCCACCGCGCCTGTTTGTGCTTAAACTTTTTTTGTTAAACTCATACTCCTGACCGTCTATCGTCGAGTCAAAAGACTGAAAGGTCCTTTATATTTAACGACATGTAACGATTTTGGTTTACGGTTTATTAAATACTGAACCTGGCAGCCCGTAGGCTGAATTACATTAAATTTACATGATAAAAACAACTGAACTTGCACATCAATGTTGTAACAATTATCATAAAATGTGAGAACATTAAAACATTAAAACAATACGGCAATCAAAATAATTAAGACAGTATTCTTAAAACAGGATCAAGCTATGTTCACATATTACACCGAGAGATATAGCAAAAAAGGAGAGTAGAAGGAAAGTGGGAGAAAAGGAGAGTTAGAGAAGAGCTAGGAATCGAGAGGTGGATTCCAATGAAACCGCTCGCGAAGAGTCTAGACTGGATAGGAGAGCTCATACGCTAGTGTGAATTTACATCGAGGACAAAGTTTGCTTAACTTTTCTTGAAACACTTGAATGGTTATGGAATCTGTTTGTGGGGCTCCACCCCCTGTACACCAAGCAAATTAGTGTCCTGCCAGTGTCACAAAAAAGGTATAAAAATATGCTCATCTGACTGTAATTAAATGCCCATACGCCCTGAGCTTCCAGGGCTCAGCCCCTGACTCCCGCCGGGGCTTTGCCCCTAGACCCCACGCCGATTTACGTTACGCTCTAGCTGATCGTAAATACTTTAGCCTCCCCCCCCCCACCCACTTTCAAAAACGTTTAGCAGGGCCTGCATGTAAGAGTGGTGGTGATGCGGATTTTTTTCTGCCCCCAAACGATTTTGCTCATTACACCACTGCTTTAGTGGTCACCATTACGTACCAATGTTTGGCTCGCACAATTTCAAATTTGGCCCCTAAGAAATCCTGGATCCGCGCCTGGGTCCATAAGTCCTGTTAAAAGCTACTTTCTACAAAAACATTATTGCGTATAAACAATTACTAGTTTCTGAAAAAGCAAACTCAGTCCTTAAATGGCTATGATAATGGGCCTGTTTGTTCTACTTAATGTCTCAGTGGCGTAGCCTGGATAAGCTCAGTCAGGGTGTTGGGGCAGAATTTCCCACAAGGGGGACAAATTACGACAGGATTATTATGTGTGTCATGTTTTCCTTTTTTTTGTCACCACAGGAGCGGGGGAAATATATTAGCTAGATTATGGGGCGTGTCTCTATATGTGTGTTATGTTTTCCTTTTTTGTCACCACAGGAGCGGGGGAAATATATTAGCTAGATTATGGGGCGTGTCTCTATATAATTATCAAAGCTAAAAAGTAAAATATACTTTTAAAAGACATAATACAGGAGATGCCTGCTCGCATAATGCCTTACGGTCAAAATCGTATTTCATTAATTGGCTTAAAATCTTACAAATCTAACTTCCTTACTGATATGGAAAATATATCGTGCAACATTTTATATTTATTGTCGGTAATATGTACTTGCATCAAGGGAATACTGCAGGGAGGGTGGACCGAATGGCGCAGCGTTGTCAGGCTGATTGGGAGGGGGTGGGCCCGGGATGATGGTTCGCGTTTTAGGTCGCTATTTATAATACAAGAAGAGGGTCGCTGTTCATAATACAAAATGAGGGTCACTATTCATAATATGGGATGAGGGTCGCTTTCCATAAACAACTGAAAATTAAATTAGCAATAAAGAAAATGATAACAAGAAATCGAAATAATGGATAGGGGACACCCCACGGCTGTGGCGTAGGCGGGGGGAACGCCACATGGCCCCGAATATTTGTAGAAAACATTTATTGAAAACATACATTTCTGAACAAATAAAGAAAAAGGCGTGCCCCAATAGTGTACGCGACCCATCATCCTGCCCCCCAAATCAGTCCGACCACGCTGCGCCATTCGGTCCACCCTCCCCGCAGTATTTCCTTGCCGGGTACAAGTACATATTACCGACAATTTTCGTGCAGCTATAACACCGCCCCCAAAAAAAAAAAAAAAAAATAAAAAAAAAAATAAAATAAAATAAAATAAATAAATAAATAAATATATAAAAATAAATAAAATAAAATAAATAAATAAATAAATAAATAAATAAATAAATAAAAATAAAAAAATGAGTGTCAAGTGTCAACCTTATGAAAATTTACTTTGGTGACAAGACGATATATTTTACAAGGAAACCACCTCAGCCCTCCGAAAATAAATATAAATGTCCGACATCTGAATGTCCGAGTCGTCATCATATAGGCGTAGGGGTGGGGCTGGGGATATTTCATAACTCAAATTCAAATTCAAATTGTATTGATTTGAATTCTCAATTTTTTGTATAACATTGATAACAAATTTCAAAATTATAGTGTAGCATTGATAGGCTAATTGAGTGGAAGAGTAAAGATGACAATAACCAGGAATGACAAAATTAACCTTCTACTACATGTCTTTTCTGGAATATAATACAGGGATAAGAATAAGTTATTTCCTGGCATACTTTTTACAATTTTGTTTTCTTTCTTTCTCTTTTTCTTTTCAAATAAAAAGGAAAATATAATATACAAAGGCATGACAGTAAGACAATATAGGCATATATACATGTATATGCTTTATGATTACCAACCCCTCCTACGAGATGACTCCGACAATACGACCATGGGATGACAATATAAAATGCTTTTTACAATACTAAATTCCATCGAGATTAGTAATATGATTTTTTTTTTAAATCAAAAAAATCTATTCCTGTTCTAAATGTGTATGATGAATTGACAGGTGGTATGCATATTATGATGTGTTTGTTCTTTAATTATCTATCTTGTTTCATGACAACTCACGTCAGCCTTACTTCTCGTTTGTTCCCTTTATTGTATTTTTTAATTTTTTTTTGTATATTTAAAGTAATTGATTCTTTATATTTCGTGTGTGAACCTGTATGCATGTATACATGGACTTGAATAACTATTATTTTCTGTGTTTTCTTTGAATTTATCATGTCTCGAATTAATTAATGTTTAACTTTTTCTGAACCTGCATGCATATTATTTATGTTTGCATTCCGTATTTTTAAAATCATAAGCCTGCAGGGAAAATAATTTATATATTTATCATTATATCCTGCCCCTGCCGGGACGGTAAGAGTACCACGTGCGTCGATCACCACGTGCTCGGCACCTTTTGCTTGTCTGCGCTGCATGCACCTACCGTCCACACACACATACAAGGTACCTGATTGGTCGATCAATTACATACGTATGCGCAGTAAACAACATACGTATGGAAACGGGCATACGTTTGCTAATAAACTTGCATACGTATGCTATCGCACTGTGCAAACGTTTGCTAAATAACAGGCGGCGATTGGTCAATTAGCATACGTTTGCTAAGGCAGATGCATACGTATGCCGCGTTCCATACGTATGCCCCAAACGAATAATGGCACGAACGGCCTTCCATAGACGAGAACGTGGACTGCCACGTGCCATTCTTTCAAGGCACTGGCCCGTGCCCGGCAGTGCCTTAAAGGATGTCACCGTGGAATTCCACGTTCTCGTCGTGTAAAATCTAAAAGCCCCTATTCGCCGCGAGTGGGCTCGCTCTCAAAGGGTTATGCTAATTTTTCACTTTCTCTTATAATGTTGTCCACCTTCTTTTAGCTAACCCTTTTGTGCTAAAGTGTATAATGCCCGATGTATATTATTTCTGTCAATAACATATAATGAACGTATCGTTTTATTTTGATGCAACAGAGATTTACATTCCAATTAAATCAAAACTTTTACTCTCTATAATTTGTGTACAGTAACATTCTTCCCATTTCGACATTATCAGCCGCCCGTTCTCTATTTTCGTCCCCTATAACAGGCCCAGCGGAGCACCCCAATTAGCATATCATTAGCGGCCCATTCTATTTGAATAACCAACGGACATCTACGTGAATCCGAACATGTGTTTGCTAGAATGTAAAATCTTAAAATTCGCGTTGCGCCTTTATTACTGCCAATATCGCTATGAAACTTTCCATACTAACTACAATTATTATGAACTTGATATCAGTGAAATAAATATGAAATTCCATGGAATAAAACTCGAGATATGAGCTTCACCCCTCGATAAACACGCCGTCTATTTTTTTCTGACTCTCCCCTATCCAGCAATGCAGGAAGTAGAGACTTAGTATGAATGTTCATGAGGGTTGAATCCATATATGGGCGAAATTTTCGCTTGGCCGATGGAGTATTTTTATAGTTATAAGTTCTGTTTCATGGGGCTTCAGGGACTTTTAGATTTGCACGACGAGGACTGCTGCGTGGACATCCTTTTAAGGCAATGTGACGTCCTTTAAGGCACTGTCGAGCACTGGCAGTCTGCCCGGCAGTGCCTTAAAAGGACGTAACATTGCCTTAAAAGGATGTCCACGCAGCAGGTGCACGTTCTCGTCGTGCAAATCTAAAAGTCCCTATTCTCTGCGCATGCGTCTTCGGGCTCAGTGCATTCGGCCGGCAAGACATGTATAACCCAGGCACACGCGAGGTTTCCCTGACATAACATACATTTGAATGAATAGGACTGGTCATAACATATTGCGCACACGAAGGCTTGTTTTTGTTCGATGAGATTCGGACGTTGGGGTATGTTTTTCTCTGACTCTACCCTATCCAGCAACTATAAAAAGAGATATTTCAGAAGGATTGAGATTATTAAATTTCTTTTCTGTTCATATGAGGCAATTCTTGGCCGGTCTCGAAAAAATGGTGAATTTTACCGTGATTTCGTATCTCATTTTTTCGTTTTTGTTCGTCAAAATTATCCCTTAAATTTCACATTTTCGGTGCATCAATAACTTTTGTTATACACATGAGTGTCTTGCAAATTTTTTAAATAATCGATTTAGTAGCTTTGATTGCTGATATTCATCAAATTAATGAAGAATTTGCCTTCGAAATTTGTTTACTTTTTTCGCATCAATCGGTACACAATTGTTTATTTTATGCAAATGATGTTTACTGGACGAGAGTCGATCGCTCGGTAATTGGGGTGCTCCGCTGCGCCTGATAATAAGTATAAGGTAAAATGGGTAAATCATCAGGGATATGTTATAATAATTTATCTCAAGGAAGGGATGATGCCGGCAAACAAGCAAATGGTGGAATATAAAACAACATGAAAGATGTAGATGTAAAACGACATTGACAAAAGACAGAGATAGAAAGACAAACATACAGACAGACTGACAGACAGAGAGTGGGAGAGAGAGAGAGGAGGGAGAGATAGAAAGTTGGACGTAGTCTGTACTGTATTTATTATTATGATATTTGTCTCTCCGATCACCCCACACACACACACAGCTCTGATGTTTTTTCTTTTTTTTTGTTTATATCTGTCCGACGTAAATAAGTACCGTCAATATAGCATAATAAACCTTTTTTTTCTTCTTCATATCATTTTGATGTAACAGAGATTTACATTCAAAAGTTTTACTGTACAGTAATATTCTTCTCATTTTGAAATCAATAGGCGCTCGCTCTGTGTTTTCCTTCACCATATCGAGGTTATGGTATAATAATTTATCTCAAAATCGAAAGAAATACTTTCGGAATAAAAGCAAATAACGGAATGGAAAACAGTACCAAAGATTAAGATGGAAAATGGCGCTGAGAAAGCAAGTAAGAGAGAGAGAGAGAGAGAGATAAAGAGACATACAGAGAGAAAAACGTGGAAACGAGATCTCATTAAAAATCGCGGAACAGAAAACACTATAAGAGATGAAGATTGCAAACGACATTGAGAAAACGAGAGAGAGAGAAATTTGGGCGTATTTTCATTTATTATTATGCTATTTGTCTCTCCGATCAACCCCACCCGTTCTGGTTTCCTCTTTAGTTTTCATTTATCATGATTTACGTTCAGAAAGAGTTTACAATTTTTGTTAATGACAGAATTAACGTAACTTGATCAAAATCGGTTCAGAAACAGCTGAAATATAAAAAAATACATCCGTTCAGATTTTCGTCGATTCATATCTATATACTAACTTGGGGGAGGGTATAGAGAGTGTTAAAAAGTCACTTTAGAAATATGGTTATTATTACCATTAGTATTTTTATTATGCATTTTAGAAAGATTTTCCTTTACTGATCATGACGCACCGTGAGTTCATTGATTACCAAAAAAGGTCAAACTCTCCCGTCTGACTATTGCAAAGAACGGCATGAGAGGAAAAGACACGACGCAAAAAAAATACACCGAGTTTTATTTTAATACAATATGGGTTGTTTATTAGAACCAAGTCAAGGGAGGAGAACAAAAACAGGATTTGACTGACAAAATATAAATTGTTCCAAGCTCAGGCTGTGGCGATGTGCAACGCGTAGCGTGAATAATGGCGGGAGAGAATGATAATTCCTTTGTCCATTACGACGCTAGAATAATATCGCGACGTGGGAATTATACAAATACGTTGATAATCATTCAAAATACAAACATAAACAAGCGTCCCAAACAGTAATTAATTTGCCGACTATAACCGCATACATGTATTCATTCACATCATTCGTCTTTTATTTTATGTTGTTGGGGACAATCAAGCTGGCAATTAAACAACCATTCATCGTACACAGTCATCTTTATTTCACATTTCATACAGTCGTCACAAATATTAAAAGGAGGCGTATTAAACCAAAAAAAAATCATAATTTATTCTGATCAAGATGAACGAGTGTGTTGATTGCCCCCCAAAACAAAAATACTCCCACCAGACAAGTTCAGGCTGTGCTGTAGCAATGTACATCGCAAAGCTTCCACAATGATTGGAAAGATAATAAATACCCCGCCCGTTACGACGCAAAACGGCGCGGAAGAATAGATCGCGACGCGAGAAGAATACATCAAGTTTTCACAAACAAGGGATGTTTATCAGAACGAGAACAGGAGGAGGGGAAGACAGGATTTGACTGACAAATACACTCTGTATAGCAAGTTTAAAGCCCAAGTCCACTCCGATTTTCAAAAATTATAACATGTTGTAAATAAATCAAAGGTTAAAACTGCCAAATATCACGGGCGTACTTCAATCAGGTGATTTTTAAGAGCGATTTTTGTTTCGGGTATTTCGAGCAAAACATTTATATTGCTGTACGGATGTGACGTATGCTCCTCACAACGAAAGTGCCAGCGGTATACATTCTGACAATAGGCTATTTTCGTAATGTAACCAAATTTAATGCATACGTCTTTGTGAAGTGCCTCTATACAAACTATTTCATTCACCTGATAAGAATAATAGTGTTTCATTATTCTTATCAGGTGTATGAAATAGTTTGTATCGAGGCACTTCACAAAGACGTATGCATTAAATTTGGTTACATTACGAATCTGTGTTGTGAGGACCCTACGTCACAACCGACTCGATCATTAACTTGTTTTTGCTCATTAAAAAAATTATTAAAAATAAATCTGAGCACCATTTTCCAAAACCAAGTTATATTTGGGCTTTTTAGATTGTTGTCTATCTAATCAGCTCAACTTTTCAGTGGAGTGGACTTGTACTTTAAGCTGTACCGCGGCGTTAATGTGCATCGCGCATCACGAGCGAGAACAATGACGGGAGAGATAATCTTCCATCGCCTGGTAGGACGCGAAAGGGCGCAAGAAGAATAGAGCGGGTTTATACCAACAATAGACAGTTTCTTTTCATATGCAAGAATCAGGCGAGGGTGACTATCGCGCCCCTTCGCGCCCTTTCGCGCCTGAATGCGTCTCTTGAGAACCGACCGTTCTATTCATCGCGCCCCGACGCGTCGGGGCACAGTCGCAACTTTGGAAGGCTCCCCTAAAATGGCGCCTAGCTGGAATGCATCGCATGGAGTGGAGAATGTGCACACATTGCGTGCAGGCAAGCCTGATTCCGATGACCGGGGTAATAATATTTCTATAAAACGCTTAAAGGCAACGTAGAATGATAAAGCACCTATAAACACAGAATATTATTATTAGTATTATTATTGTTTTTATTATTATTATCTTCATTAATATTATAATTATTATAATTATTATCATTATCATTATCATCATCATCATCATCATCATCATCATCATCATCATCATTATTATTATCATTAACATTATTATTATCTTTAGCAATTTCAATCACCAGATGTATTCAATGCTTTGTTTGCTATAATGTGAAGTTCACTATTTTTCATGTTCGAAGATTTTTAAACCGATTTATGATAATTCCAGTTTCATATACTTTGCCGTCCTTTGTCATATTTTCTTACGCACTTTTTAGCGTACCTCGCCAATCAATAATAGGCTTACATTTCAAATTCGGAAGAAGTTGAAGATTACACATTCAGTGTTAATTTGCTACGCAGATTCGTCTGGACGAAATTGTGACTCGTATCAATTTGTGTTGGCATTAGTTCCAAGATGTTATGTTAGATTTATGCGGTTCACATATGTCTATGATGGCACCCAAGACAAGCACCCCCCCCCTCCAAAAAAAAATGTATATATAAATAAATGAATAAATATTTATACACATCATTATTTTGATTTACAGATTAGTACAATAGCTCTATGATGATATTTTATCATTACTGACAGAAAATTAACTGCATAAGAATCTTCCGAGATTATCATGAGAGTCACTTAAGTCGTTTTGTATCAATTTCTCCCACCACCCATAACCTTACAACCACGTCCTACCAACCACGCCCTAATAACCAATTCCTCATCAGTATCATCCCTGAATCACCCCGATGGTTGTTAAGTCAAGGTGAAACAGAGAGAGCGAAGAAGATCATCAAACATGCTGCAAAGGTTAATAAGGTCCAGCTTCCCGAAGATATCCTCGACGAGCACGATGACATCAACAAAAACGTGAGCTTTATCAGTAACTTTGAATTTTGGAATACTCCCCAGGGAGCGGAGCGTGTGCACTAGCATGTGTGGGTTAGCAATTGAACACAATGACCAGGGTAATAATAATTACAATGTACAGCACTTAGAAACCTTTTTTTTATTTGTATGTGCACTTAGAAACCTAGTTATAAGCGCTATACAATTATGTGAATATTATTTTCCCAGCGGCCTTGTAGTTTTCTTTGGCGGAACCTTGTTTTTAATTATTAATATTTGTTATAGTTATTTAAATAGAAATATAAACTCATAAGATCGCAGGTAAAGAAATAAATAAGGTTCCAAAGAATGAAAAAGGTGAAGGGAGGAAGAAGACGGTGGAAGATAGGGATAGACAGAGACAGAGAAAGAGAAAGAAAAATCAGAGCCAGTGGCGTAATGAGCAAAAAAGTTGTTTTTTTTTTTTGGGGCTGGCAGACAAAAAAATCCGCATCACCCCAATCTTACTTGCAGGCCCCGCTGAACGTTTATCAAAGTGGGTGGGGGAGGCCAGGGGCGGATCTAGCTTTTTGCTAAGGGGGGGGGGTTTGACCAAATGACGATGCAGAGCGTCGTCCACGAGCCGCGAAGCGGCGAGGCGATTTTTTTTTTTGGTGGCTATTTTGAACCCCGTAAGTGATGTTTTACCGGCAACTACTACCATTATGGAGACTATAAAAAGCAGTGCATGATAACGTCTTTTTAAATCAAGAACAGTTTAAACAGTTTGACCCAATGACGATGCGGAGCATCGTCCACGAGCCGCGAAGCGATTTTTGTGTGTGGCTATTTTGAACCCCCGTAAGTGATGTTTTCCTGGCATCTACTAACATAATGGAGACCATAAAAAGCAGTGCATGATAACGTCTTTTTAAATCAAGTAACAGTTTAATACACAGTTATATCAAGAGTTATCATGTGTTTGGTTAAGTTACCAGATGAGTTGAAAATCTTCTCACAATATTTGCACTTGAAAGGTTTCCAGTGTGCGTTCTTTCTTTTTTCTCTCTCTTTTTTTCGGCTCAAGGGGGTTAAACCCTACCCCCTAGATCCGCGCCTGGAGGCTAAAGTATTTACGATCAGGTAGAGCGTAGTGTAAATTGGCGTGGGGTCTGGGGGCAAAGCCCCGGCAGGGGTCAAGGGGCAGTGTCCCCGGAGGTCAGGGGTTATGGGCATTTAATTACGGTCAGATGAGCATATTTTGATACCCTATTTGATTAGATTTGATTTGATTTGATTTTCTTCTGCATTCATGTAAGTACACAGTTTTTCGATAACAATAATAATATAAAGTACAATAAGTATTTTTTCTGACAATGAATCATAAATAAGCAAATATGTATATAAAAAATTGTTATTTTCACAAACGAAATGATAAACTGTCATGGATACTAAATTTCCTCAAACATTATAAAACATTATAAAATTATTTGCGGAAGAAGGACTGTCATTGTAAGCAGTTTGTGACACTGGCAGGTCACTAATTGGCGTTGGGTCCAAGGGGCGGAGCCCCCGAAAGCTCAGGGGTTTAAGGCAATAACTAACTGTCAAATGAGCCAGCCTTAGGGCCATTGGTTGGGTCCAGGGGGCAGAGCCCCTGGAAGCTCAGGGGTTTTAGGCGTTTAATTACGGTCAGATGAACATATTTTGATACCTTATTTGTGACACTGGCAGGACACTAATTGGCGTGGGGTCCAGGGGGCGGAGCCCCAGAAGCTCTGGGGTTTTAGGCGTTTAATTACGGTCAGATGAGCATATTTTGATACCTTATTTGTGACACTGGCAGGACACTAATTGGCGTGGGGTCCAGGGGCGGGGTCCAGGGGCGGGGTCCAGGGGGCGGGGTCCAGGGGCGGAGCCCCAGAAGCTCTGGGGTTTCAGGCATTTTATAACGGTCAGATAAGCATTCAGGGGCCCGCCTTAGGGCCCCTGGTGGGGTCGAGGGGGCAGAGCCACCGGAAGTTCAGGGGTTTTAGGCTTTACATTACCGTCAGATGAGCATATTTTGATAATCTATTTGTGACACTGGCAGGTCACTAATTGGCGTGGGGTCCAGGGGCATAGCCCCGGAAGCTCATGGGTTTTAGGCAATAAATTACGGTCAGATGAGTATCCAGGAGCCCGCGTTAGGGCCATTGGTTAGGTCCAGGGGCAGAGCCCCCGGAAGCTCAGGGGTTTTAGGCGTTTAATTACGGTCAGATGAGCATTTTTTGATACCTTATTTGTGACACTGGCAGGACACTAATTGGCGTGGGGTCCAGTTGCGGAGCCCCCAGCAGCTCGGGAGTTTTAGGCATTAAATTACCGTTAGATGAGCATCCAGGGGCCCGGAAGCTCAGGGGTTTTAGGCGTTTAATAACGGTCAGATGAGCATTTTTTTGATACCTTATTTGTGACACTGGCAGGACACTAATTGGCGTGGGGTCCAGTTGCGGAGCCCCCAGAAGCTCGGGAGTTTTAGGCATTTAATCACGGTCAGATGAGCATATTTTGATACCTCATTAATTTGTGACACTGGCAGGTCACTATTCTTTCTTTCTTTCTCTTTCTTTCTATTTCTCTTTAGTATACGTTTTCCAAAAAAGTGTGTGGGGCGGAGCTCGAGGCCCCGGAGCCCCGTCGTTCTGCGGGCCCTGCCATGTAGGCCTCTAAATAAGCATATTTCTTGCCTGACTGTAAATTTAGGAATTTGTAATTTTCCAACAAACGCATAAAAAAGTATAATCTACTAAAAAGTGAGGAAAAATCTCGGAAAAATTATGTCATTTTATGCATTTATGCAACATTTGTAAATCACCGGTATCGAATTAGAAATGAACCACGTTTGAATTTTATTGTGACACTGGCAGGACACTAATTGGCTCCCCCATCAGAACGCCAGTGGCCCCCGATCTATACCTTGTTGGCGGGAAAAATCGCAACTGATCTCCCCTTCTTTTCACCCTTTCCCTTTCCTTTCTCTCTTTTTTTTTTTTGGCGGGGCCAAGGGCCTTTGCCCCGATCCACAACTTGTTGGCGGGAAAATTGCAACTGATATCCCCTTCTTTTCTTTTCTTCTTCCTCTTTTTTCCTTCCCTTTATCTCCTCTTTTCTTTTTTCTTTCCCTTTCCTTCCTTCTCTTTATTTTTTTATGGGGGGGGGGCGCAACAGCCTGGAAGGCAAGGCCCTTGCGCCCCCGCCGATCTCCTTCTTTTCCCCCTATTTTCTTTTTTTCTTCGTCTTCTTTCTTTCCCTTAATTTCTCTCCTCTTTCCCTTTCCTTTCTTCTCTCTCTCTCTCTCTCTGTCTTATTTTTCTTTGCGGAGGGGGCAAGGCCTGCTCGCCCCCACCAGTACGCCAGTGATCAGAGCCATACAGAGAGACAGACAGACAGACAGAGAGAGAGAAAGAGAGAGAGAGAGAGAGAGAGAGGGAGAGAAAGAGAGAGAAGGGGAGAGAGAGAGCGCCATACACAGACAGAGAGCCATATATATATACATATATATAGAGAGAGAGAGAGAGCCATACAGAGAGAGGGCGAGATAGAGAGAGAGAGAGAGAGAAAGGCGGATATTTATTTAAGCCCCTTACTATCTTGTACAGGCGATATACAGTCACGTCTGACCATTGGTCTGACACCTTGGCTCATAAACACGAAAATACTCTTTCAAATCATTTTCTAATCTTTACCATTTTTCTTCATTAAAAAAAAAATCTTAGTTGGAGGATGATACACAGAAAGAAGAGCGGCGGCCAAACTTCACCGATGTATTCCGGCATAGGAATATGCGTAAGCGCACATTCATCCTCATGTATATATGGTAATATATTCATATTTTGTAAAGGAAATCTAGCTTTGACTCCAAAAACCCACAGATCTTTTAAATATGGATAGGTGTCCCTTTTAGAAAAAATCAAACCAGAAGTGAAAGAGATGCTTCATGAATAACTTTTGTTTCCCCTATGTATCATTGAATGCACTGTTAGTGCATAAAAGAACAGTCATTTTATTAATGACTTTCGTCAGATACATGTAAGTACCAGTAGCGTTCTAGAAACAAATCCTCTACAACCGCTCCTGATAAGTACCCGAGCAAATCATGAAGCTGGGACAACTATGGACAAAATCGTCAAATACTTCTAGTGATGACTTAGGAAAAGAAATGAAATCAGTTTAGAGTCAAATGTTTGAAATGATAAGCGTATTGATATTTTCTCTCTCTAATTACCAGGTCGGTTTGTGCCGTGGTCTACCATGGATTCAACCTTAGTACTTCTAGCCTGGGCATCGATGTATTCCTATCGTTCTTTGTGTCTGCTACCATCGAGATCCCTGCCTATGTCTTATCCATCTTCATCGTTCAGCACCCGTGGTTCGGGAGAAGGAGAAGCACGGTCTTGTCGCTGTTACTTGGAGGAGTAGCATGTATCCTCACCATCTTCATAAGTAAGCCTGCTGTCACCGAAATAATAGAAAACGGGTTGGCGAGGGCTTTCGATAACTATATAATACGCAATTTTACTAGCCTTGCCCATTAACCTTTTGAAATATGGAAATATTGCGATGAAATAGTAAACACGGTAACCATTAAAATGATTTCTGTAGTCAATATACTGGGGTATTGTAATTATAGATCTTAAGGTGACTTCTTGAAAGTCTTGGCGATCGGGTCAGATTATCTTTGTGTTGTTCTGTTGTGTAGACCGACACTTGACTAGACCGATGACTCCACAATGCCGGTCTCGGGGGCGTTTTTTAGCCACTTTTCAAAGGGTTCACTAGGCGGACGGCCCACGAGAACGACAGTCCACAAAACCGATAATTAATATGTAATTAATTCTTTGTTTTGTCGGTCTCATGGGCTGTGAGTCAAACCAATTTAATGTGTGTATACCCCGTTGTTAGTAAGCAAATTGCATCCTGAATTGTCTTGTCTTATTCTTAATTTCTTTGTTTTCTTCCTTTGTAGCTCCTGGTCCATTTAGAGCTGGAGTCGCCTTCATTGGGAAATTTGGAATCTCAGCTGCATTTGGTCTCATATACCTCTACACAATAGAACTATACCCGACGTCATTGAGGTAGATTTTGCACCCATATTTACCAACGGTGGATCCAGGGGTCACGGGGTATGGGGGTGTGCTCCCTGTCCAAAGAAGGAGGGAGAATTAGAAGAAAGAAAAGAAGAATGGGCCGATGTCCCCCTTGTTTTTTTGTTGTTGGGGGTTGCTTGCCAGAGAATTTTGTGCCTTGACCCCCAATATGCAAGAGAATCTTCAACCACTGGTAACATTAGGGCTTGGTTTTCCATCCCCTCTGTCGAACCCCTCTCCTGAATTTCAGCATGATTAATATGACATTTATCGAAATCTAAGGGATTTACGGGCGTCTAATTGCGCTACAATACCCTTTAAAGGTATTATGTCCCATTTGCAGGCCAAACAAATGAAAAGGTTAACTTCCAATGGCATTTGAAAGTTGATACTAATTTAGAACTTCCCTCAAAACGAAAGGGCTTGGAAATTTCTTTTGGTGGGAAAATAACGACCGTTAGTTGTCGAATCGAATTTAGGGATTGCAGTCCTTTTATTAATAGTCTGATTTCTGATTCTGATTCGGTACCTTGTACCGAATGGTCGTACGATAGTGCTGCGCAAAGATTCAATCAGTTTAATTGCAAGAAGTGGGTTATTGATGTAGAGAAATGCTCATGTACCCTTTACAGCTCATTTTATGTATGTTATTACCAAAGAAAAAAATTAATCAGTCAGTCACTCAAAAGTGTGTCTGACAGTGAAATCTAGAAAGTAAACGGGTTTCCTTGCATAATTTGAATACTAGGACACTGCTAACGTTTAAATTTCACAGATAGGACATACGTGACATATTCATAATTCCTGCAAAGTTCTAAAGAATTTGATATTGGCTGCAAAAGGGATACACTACCTTGAATACCATGACAGTGGCATATTTTACCTCAGACTCGCCCCAAACTATCTGAAAATTCAGTATGGAATGGTTTTCCCTGTTTTCGGAGGTGATGGTTATAGTAGTATTCGAGCTTTTCGCTACTTTTTTGGCAATGAAGTCACTCAGTTATGAGCTACTATACATCTAGAATATTCTTAATCCCATGGTTACATTTTTCAAAAATTGAACTCCGTGTTGTAAGCATTTATGGGATACTTTCTGCATACAAATATATATAATGCCATAAGTAAGACGATCGCAAAACGATCCCTAAAAAGGAAAATCCATCGAACGCAATTTCGGTAGTCCTGTTCATCACACTAACTGAAAAGTGCGAACCTCAAATAACCTATTTCAAAATCCGAACATGGTTTCTTTAAGCAATTTATCCATTGACTTCATTTCTTAAAAGTCTTTGCAATCGTCATAACTTTAATCTTATGATTAACGATGCGATTTTTGTTGTCATTTTCTCCCTAAGAACGGTTGGGTTAGGCATCTGCTCCATGGCAGGACGCATTGCCAACATCCTAGCCCCCTTGATACTCCTAACTGCAGACTACTGGATCCACACTCCACTTCTTGTCTTTGGAAGCTGTACGGTCCTAGCCGGTATCGTGTGTCTCTTCTTACCAGAGACCAGGGGCAAGAAACTACCAGAGACCATCGAAGATGGCGAGAACTTTGAAAAGTAAGCAATAATGGTAGAGCTAATACCCATTGACTATCGGATCTGGGTGGCTCCTACACTAAGCCTGTGGAGAATGAGAACTCAGTAGAGACCAGGTTAAATGTGACGGGCTCAGTGGTACGGTATAGAGGGTGGTATAACCGTATAAGAGTGGTGGAGTAATCGTAGTGATCAGGTAGATCAATGGTAGACCAACACTTTACCTAATCCTAACCCTAAAGCAAACCTCATCTAAAACCCAAATTGTAGCCCTAGCAATATTCATTTTTATATACAATCTTTGACCAAATATAGATG
This sequence comes from Mesocentrotus franciscanus, assembly GCA_037976565.1. Taxonomy (NCBI): domain Eukaryota; kingdom Metazoa; phylum Echinodermata; class Echinoidea; order Camarodonta; family Strongylocentrotidae; genus Mesocentrotus; species Mesocentrotus franciscanus. The sequence continues at coordinate 12,031,441 of CP137672.1, read as the reverse complement.
ATTCACTAGCTAGACCAACTCCCCATCTCAGATCGACAACTTAGGGATGCACCTAATTTACATTTCATGACAGTGTGGGCTTTTTTATTAAATCAATATTTGTTTTGACATTCCCCCCTTCTTTCCAGGTTACCAGCAGAAACTGAAACATCCCTGTCCTACCCAATGAACGGATTTGACAACTCGGATACAGATGTCGCGAATGGCTCGGGTGACAAACTTGAGGTTTAATTCGCATAGTCGTTCTGCAGTCTGACAGCCTCTTAGTTTTACCCGACACATTTACAGTTAGCCGACTCAGCTCTTATATTTATGTGATAATTGAAACACCCTATATCGTTCAAGTACATTTCATGTATGTGAACTGGTGTGGTATGTGTCACTGAAAGGGGGGTAGTGTTGAGAAGGATGTGTGAAGACTTGTATGAAGAGGTGTGAGAAGGGGTGTGGTACCCCTGCCCCCATTCATGCCGTCACAATATATTCTCTCGGCAAATCTGGCGGACGTTTTAGAGCTTTGCCACAAATCGCAAAATATATTCACGCTTTCTTAGCTTGTCAGAGATGTGTTGTAACGTCAGTCGACATTTAAAAAATAAACACCTGTCTCCAATGTTTTACCATTGTCGATCAATTTCAAAATCTGAGGACCATTTTTTGATTATATAAAAGGTTCGACTGGCTTGTCAGAGGATTTGATCCGCACCCCCCCCCCTCTAATCCAAATGGTGTAGCGTCGCCCCTGTGTAAAACTTTATCATTGTTATATATTTTAAAAAATACGGTCAAACCTGACCACTGAGGTTACTCAATAGAAACCCAGAAAGTGCATGACCACTGTAAACAGGTGGCTTTTCTAGAAAGGTTCTACAACACACATTTCTTTTCGAGGGAGACAAAAAGCATGGCCACTATATACAGGTGGCCTTTATAAATAGGTAGCCACCAAGACAGGTGTGACTGTATGCTTTCAAAGGTACGACATCTTTCTTCATCTTATTATTCTTCTGGTAATCTTCAAAGGGCTATATATAATGCAGCCTATCACGAAGATAAACTAAAGATTACAAGTGGTGTGAGGAAGACAACTGATGTTTAATGGGATAAGGGTATTAGATGCCTCAGAAGTAATCCCTGGAAGTTCCCTGGACTGTCAGCGTGCACTACATTTGCTGGATGCTGGAAGATTGTTCTTCTAAGAATTTAAAATAAATACATGTATTATGAACGTAATTTCGATGTTTTGGAGAGAGCAGAGACAATCATATTATATATGCGTGGCCGTGGAATAGAAGATATAGTTTGGAGGCGAAAATCCTTGTCAGTTGTATTGCATAACAAAGTGTCTGAGTAGGGATACCATACAAAGACCAAAGTCAATAGGCCCTGTCCTGTAGCTGCTCTTGACACAACCAGCTAGAGACTGACAAAGTTAGGCTCTGCTCAAGACTTGTTATGGAATAGTGTTGAAGTGCCCAATGAGAGACTGTGCCTCCAGACTATAGATGACGTCATGTTTATTCAAATATTTTGCTATGATAACCAAGATGTTAAATGTGTCATGTAATTCTATGCTGCGTTAGTGTCAAATTTTCACTCATTACGTGTACTCCATATTTTCAAACTAACAGAAAGTCTTGCATACTCTTTTTGACTTCAGGTCTAAGTTTTGGGCTGAGTGATATGGGAGGAGGTGATAGTTTTAGGTGGTGGGGATGATGGTGGTGGTGATGATTAAACCAAAATGTATGAAAAGAAAAAACAAACAAATAACAAACGTAATCATGAAACTATTTTTACCTTATTATGTTTCCAGCTGAATATGTTGAGACACGTGTATGTCTGATGACAATATTTTGACATTCTTTGTTCGTTTGTTTTTCAGCTCAAATGTACCTATACATCTATAGGTAACCTTTCTATTGTAACATGTGTAAATTAATCCCAACAGAAGACTAACCATTATCGGTTGTGTCTTAGCATCTTGTCCGTCCGTGATATTATAGTATTAATGACTGCTTTGAGAGAAATAGTTGTTTTTATTCGCTCGAGGGAAGGATACAATTGTGCTATTGCCCGAGGCATGCCGAGGGCAATAGCCCAATTGTAACTTCCCGAGAGCGTATAAAAACAACTATTTCTCGAATATTAAAGCAGTCATTAATACTTTATATGCCGAAAAAAGAGTCAAATTACCAATCAACTGGTAGAACAGGACTGGTTTGTGAGTCACAACTCCCTTTCCTTCCTGTTTAAGCATTGCTGAAAAACACTTAAAAACTCTCGTCGAGTTGGAAAAATCTTCATGCTTGATGATATCTACCTTGTTACAATTGAGGAAATGACGCTAAAGTCCGAATCTAAAATATAGTTATAGTGATCGACTGCTACGAGAGGACTAGCTGTTTTTATTATACGCTCAAGAGATAGACCTAGACCTAGTCTAGTTGTCAGTTGAATCCCTGCCATCACCCCGAGGCGCGCCTGTGCGGGCGGCGCGCCGAGGGGGAGGGATTCAACTTTCTCGCAAGCCAGTATGGCAGTATAGAAACAGCCAGTGCGCGAGTATTAAAGCAGTCGCTATGACTTTTCACCGACCGTACGAATTATCACAATAATCTACCAAGAATTCTTACCTTAATTAGCCTTTATTGAGTAAAGATTGGTTAAAACATCACAGAAAATCTGAGACACTGTCGAGTCTGTTAATCTTTGCTAGCAAAATGACGTGACTGAAATTTTCAAGCAATTAAAAACCTAAAATGTAGCGACTATGAAATTATCGCACAAAAAAATTAATGTAAGGTGTCCGTGCTCAGCAAGACTGAACTAATTTCCCGGTAAATGGAATTTTGCCGGGATTTTTTAACTATTTTTTTTAACTATTACATGGCTTTGGCATTTTTTGTTTATTTTCGGGAATAGTTAAAACAACGACTGCAATTTCGACCAATCAGATGGCTGGATTTCTTAAGTGAGGTATATAATAGGCCCTAATCATCCTCATTCTGGGGTAAATTATAGTTCTTTCTTTTGCTTTCATTTACTTTAACATGGGAAGCCTAAATGTAGGCCTACCATAATAACAACTAGAAAAGTCAACGCAAAGCGTAGCATCCCCTCGCAGGGTACAAGTTACCTCCATTAGACTATATTATATCCTGCATCAAAAATGTATTGGTTTTTGATTGGTTGAGAGCTCGTCACGTGACTAGAAATATTTCAACTATTTTAATGTTGCTCTGAAAAAGTACTATATGGGAGTACTATTTGGGAGTAGAAGTACTATATGAGAGTACTATTTGGGGGTTGACATTTTTTTTTTTTTAAAGATAAATTTTGATGCAGGATATAAAACAAATATACCATGCCTTCTTTGCGAGGCACTGGTTAAAACTATGGGCCTCGGTGACTCCAAAAGTACCATTTGCTTCGGGGCTGCGCACCTCAGCAAATAGTACTATTGGAGTCACCTCTTGCGCATAGTTTTAACCAGAACCTCTCAAGCCAGTGTATATTTGTATACTATTATATTACTATATAATTAGGTGTTTTTGCATATTTAATGAGCTATGACCTTTCACCTTTGACCTACATACTCCGAAATCGAATTTAGGCTGTGTTTTGATACCATGTACCTTCATATCAAATTTCATTAAAATCCGTCAAACATTACTGAAGTTGTTGATCGGACGGACGCACGGACGGAAGGAAGGACGGACAGCGGCGTTTCTATATCCCCTCCGACTTCGTCGGCGAGGGGATAAAAATAACCATAAGTATTTGCTAAAGTAAGTCTTCAGGGGAGAAATATACCACACTGAACTGGTTATTAAAAGTTATATTCCTATAGGCCTATGAGACGTAGACTTACTTTCAAGCCTTGAAAATTATCTAAACTTCAAGAAAGCTGACATTAGCAATGTTTACTTTACTCGCCCGACTTGAACTTACGTCATCAGATGGCGCTCGCTAACCGATCATCCATCCCTGCCTTCACTATTCGATTTCGAGTAAACAAGTAAACGACCACGATAGATCATTTTCGTTTTCGCTGTATCCTTCATCCGGATTACCTCATCCATCTATAGCCAAGGCAAGGTTATTACTTGAGCATCAGCGAAAAGCCATATTGCTAGCTATGTTATATTGATTGATGGCGTGACGTGTGTGTCTGTGTGTGTGTGTGTATTTGTACAAATCTCTTGACGTGTACATATTTATTGAAGATGTGGCTGTCGACTGAGTCTTATTAAAACGACCAAATAAATGTCTCAAATTTTATACACTACTTGAATGGGAATTCAAGGGAGGGAAGTGGGAGACGTGCATGCGTGCTGCCCAATTAAATTGAATTCTCTTTTGGCGACAGCACGATTTATCTACGTTAGGACCTTGCATAACATAGGCACACATTTAAAATTGCCTTGATAACAGTCCCGTCCATTATTTCACGGAGTGATCTTCTTTTTAATTTCAGATAGGCCTAATTGTATCTTTATCACTCCCATTATTACATTAACTTGAAAAGTGAAACCTAACCGAACTGTGTGCCGAGGGCAATAGCCCAATTGTAACTTCCCGAGAGCGTATAAAAACAACTATTTCTCGAATATTAAAGCAGTCATTAATACTTTTATATGCCGAAAAAAGAGTCAAATTACCAATCAACTGGTAGAACAGGACTGGTTTGTGAGTCACAACTCCCTTTCCTTCCTGTTTAAGCATTGCTGAAAAACACTTAAAAACTCTCGTCGAGTTGGAAAAATCTTCATGCTTGATGATATCTACCTTGTTACAATTGAGGAAATGACGCTAAAGTCCGAATCTAAAATATAGTTATAGTGATCGACTGCTACGAGAGGACTAGCTGTTTTTATTATACGCTCAAGAGATAGACCTAGACCTAGACCTAGTCTAGTTGTCAGTTGAATCCCCTGCCATCACCCCGAGGCGCGCCTGTGCGGGCGGCGCGCCGAGGGGTGAGGGGATTCAACTTTCTCGCAAGCCAGTATGGCAGTATAGAAACAGCCAGTGCGCGAGTATTAAAGCAGTCGCTATGACTTTTCACCGACCGTACGAATTATCACAATAATCTACCAAGAATTCTTACCTTAATTAGCCTTTTATTGAGTAAAGATTGGTTAAAACATCACAGAAAATCTGAGAAACTGTCGAGTCTGTTAATCTTTGCTAGCAAAATGACGTGACTGAAATTTTCAAGCAATTAAAAACCTAAAATGTAGCGACTATGAAATTATCGCACAAAAAAATTAATGTAAGGTGTCCGTGCTCAGCAAGACTGAACTAATTTCCGGTAACTGGAATTTTGCCGGGATTTTTTAACTATTTTTTTAAACTATTACATGGCTTTGGCATTTTTCGTTTATTTTCGGGAATAGTTAAAACAACGACTGCAATTTCGACCAATCAGATGGCTGGATTTCTTAAGTGAGGTATATAATAAACATTAAGGATTCTAATGTAGAAGGTAGCCATGGCAACCCAAATTTCTCAACGTTCAGAACATTTAGTGATATATACCCTACGCAGTGAAACGTAAAACAACAGTTACTCTTTATATTTACTTAGCTTTCCTAAATTTCAAACTTTTCCAAATGTGTGTCCATGTCTGTGAATTCATATTTAAGTCAACCGTATTTAAACGTAATGTAGGGGAACTACAATATTTAGATATTTTATTGTAATTTTTGTCAAAAAGTAAAATATAAAAAGAAAAAATGCATCAAAAGTACAGGCATTGACAAAGCAAGTAATTTTAAGATTGAAAAAGCTTTCATACAATAAAGCATCTTGATTTTTAATCAACATGCTGAATTTTTATTTTCCATACATCTGTATTACAAAAAAGTTTATACAAGTTTGTTTTTTTAGCAATGAATGAAATTCTTGTTAAGAGGCATTATTTTTTATTAATTATATTTCGTCTCTAATTTTTGAAATTTATAGCAATATGAGTGTTTTATATAATTTTTTTCAATAAGTGCTATCATAATTTTGAACAGTAAAATGCAGTTATGTTTTATGGGATTATTGGGGCTGCTAGAATAGGTATATTTTTCTTTGTTTACTCTCGAGAAGCTCATCGCAATTTTATATTGAAATGTGTATGAGACGGTGCTATATTATTTTGAAAACTGTACTGATATGACAATGTTTGTGTCCAGTTATCACAGTGGAAATATCACTGCCATTATGATCATGATACTGAAAATATCACAACTCAGGCTATGTATATTCACATTGAATGAAATCAATGTTTGAAATTGATTTAATTGAGTTAATCAGGTCTCAATAGACGGGCTTCGAAAGATTTTGTATACATATGTTTATCGGACTTAATTAGGAAATTGCGGACTATCTACATTGCGAATATATTCTGAGGACTTGGTCAGATGTGGACATGAGTAATATCAATGTATCCGTCCCGTTATTCTTGTTTGTTACACAGCTGCACAAACACGAGACCAACTTATTTTGATCCGACAGATTAACTGCTTCTGGTTTTTTGTTTTAATATAAGAGCATATATATCAAGAAAAATGCTTCTTTTTTAAAAACTGATACTGTGATGAGATTTATATGTGGTTACTAATTTTTTTTTTAAAACCTTCAAAAGGTAAACTTCTGTGTTAAGTAACAGAAGACTCTATCCATCCTAGACTAAATGGCGGTTCAGAAAATGCATTTCGGAAGGAGAGTCTTATACCGACTGGAATTACGGGAACAAGTATTAGTACGTGGTCTATTATCAGTAAAGGGAACTGTAGAAAATTGATAAAGCACTTTATAGCAATAATATATGTTGTTCAGATGGAACAATTGTCAAATGATAGAAGTTTTTTGTTTTCGTGCTTGTATTTTTGTTTTTGTATGTTCGTTTATTTATTTTCTTTCTGTTTGTTACCATTTTTATTTTAATCGTAGAAATATGAGAGTAAGATAGTTGGAAATTAACCAGGAGAGAGTGAGAATGTGTGCGGGTGTGCGTGTGTGTGTGTGTGTGAGAGAGAGAGAAAGAGAGAGAGCATATGAGTAAGAGAGAGAGAGAGAGAGCCTAAGAGTGAGAGAGAGAGAGAGGGGGGAGGAGATGAGGGAGGGGAAAGAATTACTGTGATATATTATTATGGGGAGAGCTAACAGACGAGACAGAACGCTTGGATCATGGCAAACGGTAGCCCCATATGGCAATGGAATACCACCCCGGCGAAAATCACATTTGGAGAAGAAACAAAATCAAATTCAAATTAAATGATTCAACGATTACAATCCAAACATATAGGATCATTCTTAACTTTGGTTTAAACAAAGACTTATAAAGACCAATTTCTCTAATTTCCTGCTTTCATTTGAATTTAGTGATAATTCTTTTGTAATACACTGAACATACTATTTTTTTAATGAGTTTATATAAGATTGACACAAATGTCTATTGACAATATATTAAGGACAGAAACTGAAAGAAATTGAAACACAGACTATAAAAGAAGTATCTCCAAAGAGTGAATAAACGAATCGGGTGTTTCCGACAAGTTTCATGCCATTTCTCCCATGTTCTTTGCCAGACGGAAAGTAAATATCGAAAACAAAATATCACAGTCCATCAAATTAAAACACAAATCCTTATTATGGCATTTGGTTTTACAATACTTTTACAACATATATCATACAATCAATAGGTCGACTTTCAAAACTCTTAAACTCTTTAGTAGAAAACTAGAGAAATTGTAAGATTCAGGGGAATATAATATAGAGTCTATCAGGAGTGCAGAAAGCGATATTTCCTGATCGGTACTGCTGGAGATAGTAGTACCAATTTCTCTTGGGCTTCTCAATCCTGTAATCGAAGACAAGGTTCTGGACATGCTTCAGCTCGTTAGTGTACTCATCAATGCTGACCAAACCTTCATTGTACTTCACGGTGGCTATCAGGATTGTGTTCTCTTGAGACACAGCAGCGTGTAGGTAATCACCTAATTTCGTTAATTGATATTTTACAACACCTTGTTTGTCAATCAATCGTATTGAATCATGATTTTTTTTGTGATCAGGAAATCATTATAACTAGTAATCTGCTGAGGCATATACCCATCACATGGTATCTCCCTGATCGCCTTCCCACCTGCTGGTGAGAAAACCTGGATCTTCTCGGCTATCCTGTAGCTAACATAGATCTGATCATCACTGTCTACAGTGAGGTTACCAAATCCACCTTCATCGTCACTCAGAGTATCAAACATTACATTCAACTGTGTGTACTCCCGTGTGTACAGTGTAATATTGTTTGAGCTTTGAAGTATAACATACCGATCATCAGAGAGGAACCCTACTTCACGAATATTAACATCCTTGAAAACTTTCTGCTGGAGCTGACCATCAGAGAAGATCTCCACGCCACCTGTCAAACATCCCACTGCCATGCTACCGTCTGATGTACTAACCATGCAGTTCATGCTATTTTTAGTGGGCAAAGCGATGTTCTTTTCAACTGCATACACGATCTTACCGAGACCTAGCTCGTCCATTCCGACGTTTCTCTTAAAACTGCCACTTTTTCCTTTCCTGCTCGATTGCCTCGGCTGCTTGTGGTCAGGGTCGTCTTGTTTCAAGGCCTCTTGTAAGTCTCGACATAGAGTGTCGTTTGCAGCCAAAGCATCCATATCTAACGGTATCTTTGTCCTATTGGTTACCACGTCAGCTATGGTGGTAAAGTGAGTGATGTGCTCCTGAGCCGATTTCTTCCTTTCGTCCAGTTCTTTCTTTACACCTTCAGTCCTACCCTTGACTTCACCAATGAGGATCTCTCTCTCCGCTGTTAACTGCCGGACTGATTCGTCATATGCTTTGTTGATATCATCTGTACACTGCTTCTGAACATTGCTCACATGCTCCTTCTGTTCATCAATGAAATCAACGTATTTTTGAAAGCAAGAGCGTTTCCTGTCCGCCTTGGATTTGAGGTCCTCGATACTCTTCGTATGGCTGCTTTCATAAACAGCTGCCTCGATGATCCGATGTCCTTCGTTTGTATGCTCCATGAGAACACATCTGAAGCAGGCAAATCTCCTGCAGTCGGAACAGAAGCACTCCTCATACTCTTTGGGGTGTTTCCTGCATTTACGGTACCTACGCACTGACACCTTCCCTGATAGGATCTCACTCATGGCTAAGACCTCATGACTGATGAAATTTTGCCACATAGAGTGTGTGTTGTGGCAAGTGATACAGAGATATATGCCACAGTCTTGACAGTAGAAAACAGCTTGGGGTTGGTCCTCTGATTTACAATTTGTGCAAAACTGATATTGATTCTTTAAGTCCTCTATGAGAGATTTCAAATCTAGATTTGCTGGTAATTTGCTGACATCTTGGTTTGGGACCTGGGTTTCAGCTCTGCAGACAGGGCATCGGAGCATCTGGACGTTACCATGGCATTCCAAGATGTTGTCCAGACAGGTCTTGCAGTAGATGTGAGAACAAGACAGGATCTTGGGATCGGTGAAGGTATTCAGACATACAGGACACTCCAGACTCTGAGCAATGACATTCTTTAATGCCTCAGCCATGATTCAAATTCTACAGCAATACGAGATAAAAGAAAAGGAAAAAACACATAATGATTAGTTTAGCTATGATTCATCTGATCTTATTAAAGAGGAGTGTTTATCATATTCCTCACGCCTTTCCTCTACAGAATATAATGCGTACACAGTATGATATTTCGTTATATCTTGATAATAAAATAATTCGCGTTGCTTATCAACTGAATGTAGTAATGAAAAGTGAATTACAGAAACAAACTGTTTTCTTGGTCGCTCTTTAGTCAATGTACATTATATAGGGAATAAATGATAATAATAATAATAATAATAATAATAATAATAACAATAATAATAATAATGATAATAGTAATGATGATGATTATAATAATAATAATAATGATAATAATAACGATAACAATAACAATAATAAAAGTATTAATAACAATAATAATAAGAATAACAATAATGATGATTATAATAATAATAATATTGATGATAACGATAACAATAACAATACTAATATTTATAATATCAATAACAATAATAATAATAATGTTATCAATAACAATAATAATAATAACAATGATGATGATTATGATATTAATAATAATGATAATTATAACGATAACAACAATAATAATAATCATAACATTGATAACAATAATAATAATAATAACAATAGGAACGGTTATAATAATAAAATTAATGATAATGCTAATAATAATATCAATAATAAGAACAATAATCATAATAATAATGATGCATTGTTTACCCAGTCCTCGCCAATAGACATTACATACTGTTTTCCCCAAGGGCCCTGCAATCATATTACTACCTCGGCTTTAGCCAACCTACCATGATAATGTGCTCATTATAAGCATTCACGGAATTTCTTCCTACCGGATACCCATTTACTATACATCTGGGATGGGTGGAGAGTGACAAATGAAGAGTACTGTCTTGTCAAAGGACATTAGTACCGTGGTAGGACTCGAACCGTCTAGCATTAACATTTTAGCACTTTTAATAAAAAATGATCGTTACATTATTTCTTCATTAATCTGAAACCAAGTGTCATCACTGTCATGATTGTATTGATGATGATGATGTCATACCATAAGTCACAATAATTGTAAAGCTGCGTATGCGCCGAGCAAAATAAACTTGCTTTGGAATATTATACCAAACGATTCTAGGTATCTGTCTCGAGTATTCATATTGTGTACCTTGAATTAAGAGTAGAAAACACCACGTATAACAAATTGGTGAAATTTGAACGATACACAATATGATCTGTTATCTACCTTCAGTATGATGCAGATAAACATACCGTATTCTTAACATGGAGTTTAGGCTTTGAACAACTCTGAAATTTAGTAGGAAACATTTTCGTATATTTCTTAAAGCTGATGAAGATATCAAAAGCAATATTATATATACATGTACTTATACACACTGGAATATACTATTTCAAAATGTTATGGAGGACAGGAAATTATAGATTGCTCTGCTCCGGGGCTCTGCTTTGGCAGAATGGCTGAAATGTAGCTATTTTAAGAATCACATATAAACCTGAAATATTTACCATGTGTATTCATATCTACATAACATGTAAAAATAATAATTAGTGACAACTTTGTAGTTCAAATCGCAATAAAATACCCAAATCGTGATATTTTTTCCCCAGGACAAACAAGCACTGAGAAATTAGACGTATGAACGATATCAATATGAATACAAGTTTTCTAATGCGACAAACGTTACTTCCGGGTTCACGATCAAGGACATTAAACTCTTAGGCCCGAATTCACAAATGAGGTTTACATTTAACCCATGGTTTAAACCCTCATTTATGATAACCCATGGTTTAAAATTAGCGGAAAATAAGCGCGACACAAGACAGAGGTCCAATATTAGACGCGCGCAAGGCAAGGTATGCTTATTTTGCGCTAATTTTAAACCATGGGTTATGTAAATGAAGGTTTAAACCATGGGTTAAATGTAAACCTCATTTGTTAATTCGGGCCCTTATGGTCTGGTTTCAAAGCTTCTTTTTTGTTTCAAATATTTGGGACCTGTTTCTTCATGGTTTACTAAACTGATATCATTTCCCAAACACCCGTCATTCTTATCTCCATTTATCACCTCAAAGACATCTTAACCCAGACCTAACTATTTCAGTCTAAGAAAAATAAGGATTTCACAAACCAGATACCAAAATAAAGCCTCAAAGTGTCTGGGAGTCAGTCATATATATTATAGTTATATACGACAATGTAAAACGAATTTATAGTCAAATGTCATTGCATTTCTTTCGGAAATGACACGGACATTTTAATTCACTCACTTCTTTTCCCGTCATTACATTTCAGTCTGGGTGTTATATGAAATCAGTTAACATGACTGTATACTATTTGCCTTTACGATGTAGTGGTGCACTGATCATATTATTAGTACAACATAATGTAATTATTTAGTATGTCAGTCTATTTTTAGTGACTGGGAGTTCCCAGTAACCTTTGACAGACGACCAAATTGAGATCGCCCAATGAAACCTCGATCTCAGTTTATCAAACGTTTGTGAAACAGATGCCTGCCCTGCCCCCACACACACACACATAGGCCCGAATTCACAAAGGAGGTTTGTAGACAAACCTAGGTTTATGTGCGTCATATGCTCACCCCCCCCCCGTAAAGGGCGACAGTATGACCGTTACCACAAATGCAAATAACCCCTTTTTGCGGTCAATTTCAAGGACATCTTGTGAAATTTAACCCCCTTTTTTACGTCAAAACAAGGACAAAATCGTACTTTGGAATACTCCTATTTATAAGATTGTAAGGACACTTTCGCAAATTTACCCCTATTTTACCATAATTATTTCAAGGACAAGACTCGGCTCCGAGAATTTTTCTTCCAAGTTTTCTCTTTTCCCTTTTCCTGACCCCTATTCATAAATTGCGAGGACACCTGAGCACCCCTATTTTCTATATTTCGAGGAATACTTTGTCCGCGGACATTGCTTGAAATTGACTTCCTTTTCCGCGATTTTGGTAACGGTCATGCGGTCCCTAAGTCACATTGAGTGACACCATCGGGGTCATATGACGCGTTTTGACGCGTTTCAGACCAAGGTTTGTCTGAACCTTGGTCTGAAACGCATCGACAAACCTCCTTTGTGAATTCGGGGCAAACAGTACACAAACTTCTGAATGACGTTAGCGCTGGACTGGGATTCGAAACCCCACCTCTTAGATTGAGAGTCAAGTGAGTGTATCACTCGATCTACTATACCTCCACTACTACGAAACCTATGACACTCACGTAAGATGAAATGTTTACCTTGTGCATTTATATCTACATAACATGTAAGAATAATAATTCATAACAAATTTGTTATTTAAATCACAATAACATACCAAAATTCATCGCCGGACAAACAAACACTGAGAAGTTATACTTATGAACGATATCAATATGATCAGAAGTTTACGTTACTTCCGTGTTCACAATCAAGGACATTAAACATTTATGGTCTGGTTTCAAAGCTTTGCTTTGTTTGTTTTGTTTTTGCAGCCTGTTTCTTCATGGTTTACCAAGCTGATTCTAAACACCCTTCATTCTCATCTTGGTCTCAGCTCAATCGCTCTCTATTGGAAAATTAGACCCAGTCTAATTATTTCAGTCTAAGCCACGATGATTTTATAAACCAGATACAAACAAAGCCTCAAAAAGTGTCTGAGAGTCTGCCTAATATAGTATGTATATATACGTAAATGACAAATGTAAAACGAAGATATTGAAAAATGTTACCAAATTTCTTTTGGAAATGACACATTCATTTTAATTCACTCACCTCTTTTTCCGTCACTACGTATCGGTCTTGGTGTTATATCAAATCAGAAAACATGTATACTCCATGCCTTTCTGATTTAGTGGTGCACTGATCAAAATAAGTACTTTATACATGTTTGCATATATAGTTTGGCAGTCTATTTTCAGGTACTGGGAATTCCCACCGACCTATGACAGACTTGCAAGCAGATCATGGTTTTAATCGTCCTAAAAGTGATCGCCCAATACAAATTCGATCTCATTTTTTTTTAATCGTCTGTATATAGAGAACAAATATGTGCGTTTCAAACTTTAATTCTATTTCTGTTACCCCCCACACACACACACAGACCCTAAACCTATTTCAACAAAACATTTTAAAGTTAGAGTCCAATTACTTTTGCCAAAGTCTCGTGGAACGGTCCTCCATCGAGATTACAGTTGGAATGTTGGCGCTAAACATTCTTAACATTTATTATAGTTTCGGATACTTGAGGACCATTTGAACCTTTGGTTATCAGGTAACAAATAACAATGGACTGATGAGCATTGTACCAAAAATAAATTTTCGGAATCCCTGAATGGTCTGAGTATGATCATCACTGGGTCAATGGACTGTCCAGTTACAGTGTAAGACTAATTTGGAACCCTTGAATAAGACTAATGGCTCGTTGAGATATGGCGCGGTAAGCTGCAACATCAAAACCCTAGCTGGCAGTTTTTTTTTCGTGTAAATGAGGGCAGCTGCACGCAACAAAGGTCCTAAGCGTATTCACTGAGCTCTGAGTCAGTCAGTCCGCAGAGCGTATGCAAATTAGGCTTAATGAGGTTCGGAGCGCAGAATCCCGTTCCGCACGTAAGTACTCTCGTGGATTCTCGTTTCGCGAGATTTTGGCTGACTTGGGAGTATAGCTGTATACAAATTACACAGAGTTATAAGAAACAGAAATGTGAAGCATTTTACAGCTTACATCGTCATAAAAAATATGGCACTGTTGTGCCGCGTCATATATGTGAACGAAACTGCCTCTCGGTGTGTACCTCATCAGGTAACAGTAGACAGACCACTCTACACATATTTTGGAATCCCTGATTACCTTGGGTAGGTGGACCGAGTAAGATCATCATCATCGATCAGGACACAAGGGATTGACCATCAAACAGTTTAGGATACATGAAGATTATTAATATTATCTGGACTATAATCTTCAACATGGCACATAGAGCAGTCCGTTTTACAACCAGTTTAGAATCCTAAACAACTTTGATGATTAGGACCCGGTACGATTCTTACGGGTTGTTGACGGACTCATGATCATCATTGTACAGAGTGCCTGTTGGATTCTAAAAGGAAATGATTGTCATCAGGTCACTAGATATTGACTGACCATTGTACAGTTTGAAATCAAGGAAGAATATGGAAATTAATAATGTCATTTTCTAAAGAAAATGAACAATTATCTTCTTTGTCAGGTTCTATCTATCTATATCTGTCCCATATAGCTTGGAGGGCGTTAGCTGCTCAAATGAAATGCCCATCCGCTGCTTGATGTTATCAGTTCATGTCTTTATTGTTCTACCCCTATTTCTTCTTCCATCAGTTCCTCCTTGCAAGATGTTGTTTGCCAAGCTAGTCTTCCATCTAGTTACAATCCCCTAACCACTGTAACTATCTTCTTTTCACAATTTTGAAGAGGCGATCATTTGCCGAGAATGAAGGCAAGAAGAGAAAAATTCTTTCTCATTTTTTTCCCTCAAGTTTTAGAAGAAAAAAAAATCCAACAAGGGAAACAAAAGGCAGTTTCATAACTGTCAGTTTTAGATGTGTACACATTAAACAGGGGCTAAATCGGGAGTGTCACACCGACTTCCGGTCCCTCACTCGATCCTCTTCTTCAGTCCCCTGTCTACGTTTGAAAATGTTTAAACACTGAATAAATTGAATTCTTTTGATGATCATCATGAAGATGCATATGTACTTCTAATTTTTGCCTTTAGTGTTGGCAATACGGGGTGTCGGAAATTGAGTTGCTATGACAACGGTCAGATGCAATGTCACAAATTCCTACGGGGGTTAGCGTTTTTTCTGTTTTTAAAGATACTTGACAAATTTAACGAGAAAGAAGCTAAAACAAGTTATACATGTACTAACATAAAACCAATAGACTCACATTCTTGTTCTCTCTAACACACACACACACGTCGTCATAAACGCCCCCACATACCCACTAATTCTTCCAATTTCCTCATCTTGTTCAACATCTATTTCGACCATTCTTCCTTCCCTTCCTTCCTCTCTATATTAAAATCATATATATTATTCAGTCTATCTTTGTATATCTACATCATCTATGTTCCTCAAATTCACTTGTATACGTTGTCATATACATCGTCCCTATTTTCACGAAGTGACGGATGAGCGCGCAACTAAAGAAAGTTAGTTTTTAATAAATCACTTTCAATCTTTCAAACCATAATCTCAACCTCTTTAATGTATCAAGGGCAAATAAATTGTATATCCTGGCATCGAACATAACTCAATGTTTAGTGCTATGTTTAATTACTTGCATAACTTCATACATTTTGGGGGAAATGGGCTGTAAGCATATGGAAAGGGAATACCCCCACCCAAAAAAAGAAGAAAAAAATAGGTTTTTGTTCTTTAGTCATTGTTTGTAAAGGTCTATCGGAGCTTTAGGAATGTCCGAGTTTGTGGGTTTTTGTGGTCGTTCCATGCACTAATTTTCACATGAACAGCACTGAAAATATTGTTACAGAGATGTTAATTAATGATGTTTAAAAAACGGGGGAAATATTGTAATTTCAATGTGTCAAAATACGCGATAATTCATGACATTATTTACTAATTTTTAAGTTTCAAGTTTATTTTGTTGCATATTTCACAATCATTACTTAAGTAAATCAAATATGAAAAATTGCATTCCTTCAATGAAAACTATATACAGTACATGACATTTCATATAATTAATTCAAGACTAAGGCAAAAGAATATAGAAAAACACAAATCAATATTTTATCTTCCAAAGTTAAGGTAAAACAAATATGGTTTAGTGTGAAATATGAGGTAAGGTATAAAGTAAGATACTCGGTTTATCAATTATTTACTATACAGTGCGTCCCAGAAAAAATGAAAATCAAAAACAAACAAATATTGTGAATATTATGAGGTGTACAATAAGATTCGTTGTTTTCATAGAGTAGAAGTGTATGCTTTCCAATGGTACACATTGATTACATTAATCTATACGCGCTTCACTGAGCAACATCGGTTTGAAATGGCGTGTCAAGATTTGTGCCAGATTTGGGTGAAAGAGTAAAACCGTTAGTACAAAAGTATCAAACACGATTACACGAACATGACTTGAAAGAAACACAAATTTTAAAAGCGAATGAGAAGATTATTTTAATGTTCTTCTTTTAATAATGTGGGCAACATTAATACCATCTTTATCATAAAATAATGCATTGTGGAGATATTGTCGATGGTGAGGGTTAAAAGGGTATACTTTAGTTCTTGAATGGGTCTGCAATTGTAATGAACAGTGCGTTTGCATTATTCAGAACTGCCTGAAGTTTTTAAAAGAGCAAGTTTAACGATATTAAAAAACAAGAATACAATTTATGGGCACCTTACATTTTGATGATTATATTTTATATTGTCAGTAGTGTTATTATTATTATTATTATTATTATTATTATTATTATTAATATCATTATTATTGCTATTACTATTACTGTCATTTTCCAAATTTATAATAATATCTATTGTTAGTAAAGCCGATGTAAATAGGCAAACTTGATACAATGGGTGTTGCCACTATTACAGGATAATTCATTTTCTAAAGCCATTGAAATAGAAGCAGTAGTGATTAAATATTTGTTTGCCGTGTATTAATTTAGTTTCAATTACAATACAGTATATTGTATTTGTGTGAGTAAGAAGAAGGTAGATACAAAACACATACCAACATGTGGAGAGGAGAAATTAAGAGAAATTTTAATGAAACAGATGTATAAGTTAGTGAGAAATTTCGAAAGGAAGATATACAGAGTGAGAGAATGTGAGAATATAATGAATTAAAGTGAGAGAATTTTTTCATGAAAGAGATGTATGATAGAGTGATAGAAATTTAAAGGAAGACTCAGATAAAGATTGCGAGAATATGAGATATGAGAAGGTGATAAAGGTAGAGAATGTTTTAATGAAAGGGAGTGAGATCATTTGAAAGAGAGAAAAAGAGTGAGAGAATGTGAGAATATAATAAAGTCAGAGGTTTTTAAGATATAGAGATATAAAAAGGTGAGTGGATTTGAATGGAAGAAATAAAGAGTGACAGATTTGAAGAAGATAATAAAGGGAGAGAATTTTCAAATGAAAGAGATGTATTTAAAAACAAATAATAAGCGGTATAAATGAGTGAGAGAATCGGAAAGGAAGGGATGTACATATAAACTGAGAGAATGTGAGGAAAAAAATTGAAATTCGAGAACTTCTTCGCGTTATATACAACCCAGCATCGGAAAGAGGTGTCAACACCAACTAGCATTTTCTACTATGAACTACTAGACAACTCCGTTGCTCCTCTTAATTCTTGTTAGTTCTCTCCGCTTTAATTTCGATTAAATGAAATTACGTCAAACTCAACTGCATGGTGTTAGATATTCATAGGAAGGCTAATAATGAAATATCATTTACCATGTGCAATGTTTATCCATTCGAACAACTTCTAAGAATGCAAGTTTCGTGAAACGCTGGATTCAGGACCATGGGACGACCATAACTCAAATATAGTAGGTGAGTGTAGCAGAGGCTAGGCCTGGATTGCCATCACGGGACTTTCCCCATTTTAGATGTGGCGCGCATTTCTAGTCTGTGTATACAAACTCTATTTTGACATTTAACTAATATACTGGTTAAATAAAGAATAAAGATTCTTGGAAACGCTTAAAAGAAATTAATATAATAAAAAAAGTTTACAAGTAAATATTTTTGACAGTTTTCATGTTATGTTACTCATAGACTGTATTTTCTCCCTTACGTTTTCTTAGTATAAAGAAATTACGCCTGCAACTTACGTCTACCCACAGTTTTCTTTCTTTTGCCTATGCTTATAGAACGCTACAATGTGCATAAATCAATCTTAGTCGAAAGCGGTTCGGGTTTTAAATATGAACTAGGCCAAAGAATTTTTGAATGAATTTTGATATTTTTGAACACGTAGGTCTAATTTTTTAACTTGGTAAAATCTTGGTAATAGTAAGAGAGGTCTTGATGTTGGAATAAGAGGTTATTACAAATTTAATGTTATACTAAATGTGGTCCTTTGCAGCATTCCATAGCTGTGGGTGCGATGCCATCATGTACAGTGCAGTGTACGTGTAGTTTACTCAGGATCGGAATAATATGGTGAGGTGTTCTGCTGTCATAATTCCTATATTGATTGGTCTCACAGGTTTCCTCTCTATGTCTCTGATATTTCGATGTGTTTTTCAGAGAATTCTTCCTACTAATTTGAATTTGGGATTGGTCTTATCGAGGACGATGACGAGTAACGAATCAAGCACCGAGGCAGCAAGCAAGTTGACTGCGGCATTTGTGACGGTCCCAGATACTATAGTTGCTGAAAAGTTGGCCTCGTAAGTTACACTTACATTTGTTTGTTTGTTTTATCTGACTGCTAAGGAAGCATGTGTATGCTTGAAAGTAAGCAACCAGGGGACCAACGGCTTAAAGTCCTCTCCGAGGCCAGCTAGGGACTTGGTAATGAGAATTGATGCCTTACCAAAGTCAGAGCACTACACATCGACTTGGTTTCAAACCCTCCTGATTGTCATTTTCTTAGCTTGCCCCATTGTTATACCGGTACGCCTTGGCCTAGGGACTAATATTCTATTTCTAGCTTAATTAATATTCATTACGATTTCATAAGGCTGAGCGGACATTGCTGGGATGTCAAAGTCAAACCGCTATCTAATGAACATCGGTCATGCTTTTAGCAGTAAAGGCGCACAACCAAATATGGGAAACTATTTCCTATATATACGGGAGACTTTTGTCAAGATTCTGGTAGCCTAATTGGAGGAGAGTCTCCCATTTGGGATACCAGTTACCTATGCTGCAAAGAGATTACCTCCGCTCAAAATCAAAAGATGATGAGCAGACTCCTCATGAAAAATACCCCTTTTGACCCTCTACTTAAAAAAATTCACAGACTACTTTTGTTTCCATAACAGGTTTTGTTATGATACACAAAGATCTCAGAGAGGAAAAAATTGCCTTGTTCAGGCTTGTTGTTCAACAGATAATTGAAGTTATGAAAATGAAAGGAATTTATAGAGTTATAAATAATCATGGGAGAGACTGAGAGAGTGGGCATGGTTTGGAATGAGCATAGAAATAAGAATAGTCTAGAAATGTTGATACAATTTAAATGTGAAAATGAAATTGTTGCTTTAACAGTGTCAATATTTCCTTTTATATTTTAAGGTAAATAAGAAAAAAAGTCTACTGTAAAACATTTTAATTCTGACACTTTTAATACAGCAAAAGAATTGTAAGAAATCAAGACTTTGTGTCACTTTTGTTTTCTTCCTTTATTTCTTGACAGAGACATCGTTCAGCAGAAGTTAGCAGCATGTGTCAACATCATCCCTGGTTTGACCTCTGTGTATGAATGGGAAGGGAAGATTGAGAAGGACCAAGAACTGCTTTTAATGATCAAGACCAAAAGGTCAAAGGTCGATGAACTCTCAGAATTTGTGCGCAAAAACCATCCTTACGATGTCGCCGAGGTCATCAGCCTGCCCATTGAAAATGGAAATCTGCCTTATTTGCAGTGGGTAACTAAAACTGTACCGGAATGAGATGAAAAATATGAACTTTTGAGGATTCAATTTGTGTGTATCGTACGATATACTGATGTTACCAAATTTCTATACTCTTCATGAAATAAATGGAGTAAGGGCAGTCTTTATTTCAAATGAAAAAAGCCCACCATACTACAATTTCACATTCTAGATCCTGGCAAGGAAATAATAATTTTTACCCTAATGTTATTTTTTTTCCTGAATAGGTTTAACAAATATGTCAATTTATTTGTTTATTGATTTTATTTTGTTGTTCATTCAATTATTCATTACAAAAATAAGTATTTATTCAATTTTTATTCATTTATTTATATATAGCTGTAAAATAGGAGAGAATTGTTATGAGAGTTGAACAAAAGGTGGGGGAGGGGAATATACATGGCAGTGTAATGGCACTTTTTTTTTTTTTTACAGGAGCTGTCCTGGATTTGCTGTTTTATTGCAGTGATTTTTAAGTGTTGTTTAGACATGTATACTTTTTGACAGAGCTCCGGTGAGATGTCCACAGTGCTTCTTGAGCTTTCAAGAGCTAAACTGCACTGGATTCCTGGGTGTTTTTCTTTCACTTGCAGCCACAGTTTTATTTCAGAGTTCATGAACTGAACTCTGAAGAAAAAAATTTGAATTGTGTAGAAAAATGTAATTTGAAAATGTCTTTTAAAATGTGGGAAAATTTACCAGTCTAAAAGAAGTGTGCATACCCATTGTTAACTTCAGTAGAACTATGCCTGGTCCAATTTTTTTTTTACTTATACTGCACAGCAGTCAGTAGTGAATTTCTTGCCTGCACTTTTGACCAATCAGAGGCCTAGAATATAATCTTAACATGCAGTATAATTATAATGAAATCTATACATGTACCGTATTGCCATAAATTTAAATTCAGTTTTCTGTATCGCTTGCCAGAAGGGTGTACTGCACTTTGTAAGTCCCTTTCATTCTACCCTTTAGCACCTTTTGCCTTTCAAGGGCATTATTGTGAAATAGATGTACTAAAATACATGGCATTGTAAACATTTCATATCATTTCATTTTTGTTCTATTATCATGGTTTTCTTTTTGTTATGGTTAAATGCTACATGTATCAAAATATGTAGTTTTTTTAGCACCAAAGGGGCAGAGTTGTGTTTATGATCACTCTTGATTGGTTGATTATTTTGTATGAGTGAATATCCTTATAAATCGCAGAAGTATAAAGAAACATGTGTGCATGAACACAATTGTTATACCATTCAGTTTACAATCTGTTACTTGTGCATGATTTTTTGCAAAGACATGCCTAATTCAGCAAATAAAAACACATGATTTCATAGATTTGTGACTTTGTGTTTTGTTCATCTTTGCTGTGATAGGTACTTACATGTACTCTACAATATACATATTTACATCATAGATTGATTAATTGATTTTTATTCGCCAAGCCTCAATCATACAACAATATACTAAAATAATAACAGATCAAAGTTAAGTCAGCTTGAACAGGATAACCCACGGAAGCTCGAGAGCTTATTTCCAGTGGGGTCCCCGACATACATGTACAAAATTAATAAGTAAAATCGTATCATTTACAGACAGATAAGAAAAACTTATTCAAGATAATGATGATGATAACATTAAAATAATAATGATAGAAATGATAATAAGTACAAGAATTAAGAAGAAGAAGAAGAAAAGGAAGAAGAAGAAGAAAAGGAGGAGGAGGAGGGGGATCGAAGAAGAGGAAAATAATGATGAATATAATATGTTGAATTTCTAAAACGTACAAAAACATAAGTATATACAAAATTGAATTTAATCAAATTAACTATTAAGGCTTGTTCAGATATAGCACGGTATACTGCAACAAAAAAGCCGCCACGTTTTTATTAATATGTAAATGAACAGCAACTGCACGAAACAGAGTATATTCACTGAGCTCTGTGTTTAAGATAGGGCTGATGATACAAAAATGTGAAGTGTATTACGTCATAAAGAACCGCAGCAGTTTTGCTTCATATCTGAACAAGCCTTTAGTGTAATTTCCGTTCCATTTGCATATATACTAGTATATGTATCTGTTTAAAAAAAAATGTTTATATAGGCCTACATGTGCAAACGAAACAAGTTTCATATATACTAGTATATTATGTATCTGTTCAAAATACAAATATGTTTATATAGGCCTACATGTGCAAACGAAACAAGTTTCATCCCGTGATATAATTGAATATGACAATAAATTGACACAACATGACAATTTGCAATTCAAGATTATAGTTATTTTAGCAGTCTAAGAAGTAAAAAAGACTTAATTAATCACTGACCGTACATTTGTATCTGAATACTATTTATCACAGTCAGTCACGACAGTTCATGTGATTTGAACAAAAAATGATTCAGTACCGGTTCAGCGTTGAGGGTGCGTTACGTTTCTCAGCTGATTGGCCTTCCATACGCGCGATCGCGACATTGGTATTTACTATTTTAAGTACCGTACCCTGCCCGGTTTCCGCCCGATAGGCAGTTTTTCTCAGATAACTTCTCTGAAAATGAATTATACAGGCGCTATTGTATACCGATTTGTAGCCGAAATTCTAGCGAATCCAACCATGCCATTCTTACGCCTGAAATCGTTCGCGATTGTCCGTAGTGCGCCGTCTGCGTGAGGCATTTTCCTTGCCTATTACCGCCTAGACCCGCCCTAATTCCGCCCAGTGGTGGGCGCGCATCAAAAGTATAGAAAAAGGAAACATCTCGGGTACACGTTAGGCCAAATAAAATTGCTTCCCAGTAGAGTTTGATCTACATGTTAATTTGATAATTGACATTTCTTTCTTTATTTCTTCTTTTGCCTCTGTAGGCCTACTAATAATGCCAGTTCACTGTTATTCATCATCATGCAACACTTTCTATTCATCATAATATTCTTTCAGATATATATTTTTTCGTTTCACTCATTATTATTTTCATTTCACTCTGTATAGGCCTACTAAGTATGCCATTTCACTGTTATTCACCACTTGCAATCAATCATGCAACACTTTCTATTCATCATAATATTCTTTCAGATATATATTTTTTCGTTTCACTCATTATTATTTTCATTTCACTCTGTATAGGCCTACTAAGTATGCCATTTCACTGTTATTCACCACTTGCAATCAATCATGCAACACTTTCTATTCATCATAACTTCTTTCAGATATATATTTTTTTCGTTTCACTCATTATATTTTCATTTCACTATATATATTCATTATATATTTTTTTCATTTCACTCATCTGCACTATTCTCTTTAAAATATAACACCCTGTATATATTTTTTAGTACAGAGGAAAATGAATGTTAAAATATTGTTAAAATAATGTCATAACGAAAATTAAAGTTACTCATACTCTCATTCGAATTAGGTGTTCAAACATGTTATTTATTTGTAGACTGTTATTGTTGAATTAACGGTTCATGCACATTTTCAATAAACAATGTCTTATCTAAAAAGAATTTAAAAAATGTCAATATAGGTAAAGCTCATCAAAAAAATTAATGAGTATAACCAAATGTAGGAAAAAGTCACATACATGTCGAATGTTCTTTTACATGCACAAAGTCATTTTCACAATGCCCTTTTGTTTCATTTATAAAGAGTATCACCATTTTAGTTACATATTTAAAAATAAAAGAAAAACAAGTCAAAATATTTTGATATAATTCCAATTTGGCTTTACATGCATCTGTAATGAATATCAACATTTCTAGCCACATTTCAAAATATGAAATTACATCAAATAACAAGACATGCATATTGTATTTTTGCATCTGATAATAAACAGATCTATAATAAAGAGACATTACCATTTTAACTACATTATTATGTAGATTATTAATCTGAAATGAAAAACGAATCACTTGCAGATTGCATTTTTCAACACTAACTCTCTTCACCTATAACGAATATTAATACAAAAAGCAATACATTCTCATAGATTATTTTGATGTTCATAATAATGATGATAATTGTTTTCAATAAAGATCACATTTTTGTATAGCCTAACATTTTCACATTCTGTTAAATGAAATTATTATACAATGCATGTATCATGGTCAACCAGTATTGAATGATTGATTCAATGAATGTCCAGAAAGAAAATCAGGGATAACATAAATATACAAAAACAAAGGGAGAGAGTATTTCGATGATCATATTCAATACTCAATTCAAGAAGCAACGTCACATCTCAATTAGAAATATGACATTTATACTTATTCATGACGTCCTCCGATTGATGCTGCAGTTTTGGTCTTCTTTTCAAAATGAACTTCGCTTATGCGAAACTTTCATGTTCTTCTGAAAGAGGTTTGTGTTGTTTCAATAACATCGTGTACATCTTTTGTTAATGAATATAGGTTTAAATTGACCGGCGAAACATATTGATAAAAAACACTTTCAAGTTGCCAATGCAAAAGTGAGAGAAATACAAGTAAAATATATGTAACATTGGAAATACAAGTATAAAATTACATTTTCTTTTTCTGAACAAGCTACTAAATTTATTCGCTCAAACCAAAATGATCGGATTGATGACAAGAACACTAATAGCTCGCTATATTTGGTCGCAATAGATGTCATAAACCACCCTGTCTTGTTGCGCATAATGATCATAATGTGATCGTAAAACCATTGGGATAAAAACACGCCATAATCATTTTATCACCACAAAGGTAGCCTATATTAACTCTTTGGGTTTGAATTAACTGATACAATAACGATATACAAATGAAAAAATTTACATCTTAGATACCAATTTACTGTGTATTACTGGTAGCAAATGTATTTTGATCAAACACCAAAATTAAATTATAAAGAGAACAAAAATATTAGTTATACACACTGATCTTGTTTTCAAGGGACATGGAAGCTGAAAGTTAGAACAGAAATTAAAGTTGCATCAAACTTTCAAATTTTATAATTTTTTGACAATCGTAATGTGAATGACTATCGTGACTATAGACAAATAACTCAGTTAGTAGTATTTGAAAAACAACATCAACTTTTTGCATTTGAAATCCACTTCAGCAATATATTTCATCCTCAATTTACGCAAAATAGTGCATTCCAATGGATCCAGGTGTCACAATGATCACATTGTATCCACCGTCGTACTGGTGGGGGAGGGGGCCAGGGCGCTAGCCCCCAATAAAATTAAACCATGACTTATTTTCAATTCCATACAAGTGATTTATAAATTTTCGTGATATCACATGATTAAAAAAAAACGGTAAAAAATAGGATAATATTTTCGCCCCCCCCCAAAAAAAAAAATAGTGGTTTGTTCTCTCCATCACCCCCCATCCCACCCGCTTATTCACCGGCTTGATGAATCGCTGCTAAATATTTTCTAACGAATTGGAAAAAAAAATAAGTGCTCTTAATTACCCCCCCCCCCCTTGTCTCTTTTTCTCTTCCTCTTTTTTTGTTTTGTTCTTTCCTCTTCTTTAAGCTCTTCTTAAGTGCTTTTTGTTTGATCTTCTTCATTTTCTTTTTCATTTCTTTCAACTTCTTTCTTTCAGAATTTCGTCCTTTATTTTGGGTCAATTAAGCTTCCTCCGTCTGTACCACTCAGTGGCGGATCAGGAGGGCCAGGGGCCGGCCCTCCCTAGCAAAAAACAGGTAAAACACCCTTTTTTGAAAAATAGAAGATGGGCCCTCCTGGCGCCCAAGGGGGATGTTGGAAAAAGTAACCCTTCCGTAGGGATTTTTTTTTCGTGCCAAAAAAAAAATGTGCTCACTACCCCCCCCCCCCCCCCCCCCCCCCCCCCCCACTGAGCGAAAAATCGGCCGGCACGATTTCCAAATTTTCGCACGAAGTGGGCCCCTTTTTAGGCCCCCTCTCTTGCCGCCGGCTGGATCCGCCCCTGGTACCACTTGCACTTGTCCCCTTTCTTCAGTCTCCTCCATATGTCTCTCGTTTGGCCTCTGTTTTCTGTCGGCATTTCATGATCATCTTCTGTCTGTGTTCTCCTTTTTTTCGACCTCGTCAGCTCTCTTCTTTCTTTCGTTCGTTATTTCTTTTTCTCGTGATCATTTCCTCCATTCTTTTCCTCTTTTACTCGGCTTTCTTCAGCTGATCGCGTAAGAACGTACGCCGCGACGATCGATCGCTGGACGAAAGATTTGTTTATTTCTAAATTAAGCGACACGTACGGAAATAACTCTGTGTTCGGTGAGTAACTTTGAGATTATTCGGAATATTGAAAGCTGTCGAAAACTTACCCAACAACAACTTAGGAGTTAGGGCGACGGGAAAAAATGAACCGAAGTTCATCTTCATCTTAATTGTTTTTATTGTATACGTATAGTAGGCCTATATTGTGTATGTATGATAGAATGATGTATAGATTCGTTCGTTCTTCTACATACGATAAAGAGCTTGTCATCACAGTACGCGCTTAATAACGCGCAGGAGAAACTCGGCCGGTTGAATGGATGTTGCGCTCTTTTTTGCAAAGCCTGTTCCCCGTGGCCGGCCCGGTGGGTGAGCATAAAGCTATCTTATACGTGTGCAAACATGGGGGGCGGAAATAGGGCAGGGGCATCACAGGGTGACATGGCCCAGTTCAAGCCTCGATAACTTTTTTATAAATAATAATTTCCGCAAAAAAATTGCTCAGGTAACACATCAGGAATTCTTACTTTCATATATCTATAAAAAAAATTAAATCTGCCACTCAAATTTTTTTTCTGATCGTTCTGAACATGAACTTGGTGTTTAAAAAAAAGTTTGATTCACACCTAAATAAGCGCAATGCTCACTGCTGCACATTGACGTCATTCGCGTATCCCCGGCGGCGTTCATTGCACGATCAACAGTGTACCATATTTCGTGCACACGTTCCTTACAACGTGTATGCTGCCATAGGCAAGTTAGTTGCATGCCTTCATCGCGCACCGTAGAAACTCGGGCGATGGAAGACGGCCGTTGTGTGTAATAAGCCACTGGTAACAGGGGGGCGGTAACTGGGCAGGGTACGGTACGTATAGCCGCTCTCGATCATGTCAGATAATGGAGAATTAGAGAATGATCAGTGGACTTTTGACTTTGAAAAATTGGTAGACTGTGTTACAGTCAAAGAAAGATGCGGATACGTCAAAGATGTGGAAACAGCACTGGAAGTCCTGGCTCATTATGAAAAGGCAACTACTTCCAAATTTGTCACACGTTGGTACTCTAACACTACAGCAAAATCTTTTGGCAATGAAGGTAAGCACTTAACTCCAGGGAGCTCTGCCGCCGACGCCTTCGGCGGCGGAGCTCCCTGGAGTTTGTAAGCTCTCAACTCTTCCTATTCTTAACTATTAATGTCATTCCTTTAGCTGTTCAGATGACCGCAGAAGAGCACACTTTGTATAAAGCCAGAGTAGGCTTAACTTTAGAATACCCCACCAAAACGTAGTATGTCCGTTGGTCGCCAACGCGCCAACGTACCATTTAGTGTAGTCCCGTCCTTTAGTATTCGTGACCAGTTTCTGAATTTGCTAATGTGGTTATTTTTTATGTTTTCATTGCTCTGGGGGGTGTTTCACAAAGACTAAGATCGACTTTAAGTTGGACTTGAGTATAACAGGCCGTTCATGCCACTGTTTGCTCTTACCATTTACTGGCATTTGTCTTTCAACTCAAGGGACGTACGTGTACAAATCGTGGTCTCAAATCTACAGAGTTTACATTTTTTGATAGTTCATTATTGAAGGAAAAAATATTATCTAAAGTCTTAAAGATTATAATTTAGAGACCACGTTGGAGAATTAAATTCAAGTCTCTCAACTTATGTTGGCACATTGGCACGTTGGTGATTTAAATTCAAGTCTCTCAACTTGTGTTGGCTAGTTGGCACGTTGGCGATTTAAATTCAAGTTTCCAAACTTATGTTGGCTCGTTGGCACGTTGGAGAATTAAATTCAAGTCTCTCAACTAATGTTGGCTCGTTGGCACGTTGGTACGATTGCGATTTAAATTCAAGTCTCTCAACTTATGTTGGCTCGTTGGCACGTTGGTACGATTGCGATTTCCATTCAATTTCAAGACTATATCTCGGCACCTAGTACTTTGACAGGTTGAAGCCTGATGTTGGTGGACAAAAAAACCCCTTAAATCCGCATGGTGGGGTATTCTAAAGTTGTTCCCCAGAGTATACAGTACACAGGGAAACTTTTTTCTTGCACCTCGATCTACACTTTGTACTTATTGAATATTAAGAAGGACAATTTTGCAGCCACAGTGCACACGTCACACAGCACAAGAAGAAGAAGAAGAGGAGGAGGAGGAGGAGGAGGAGGAGGAGGAGGAGGAGGAGGAAGAGGAGGAGGAGGAGGAGGAGGAGGAGGAGGAGGAGGAGGAGGAGAAGAAGAAGAAGAAGAAGAAGAAGAAGAAGAAGAAGAAGAAGAAGAAGAAGAAGAAGAAGAAGAAGAAGAAGAAGAAGAAGAAGAAGAAGAAGAAGAAGAAGAAGAAGAAGAAGAAGAAGAAAGGGAAGAAGAAGAAGAAAGAGAAGACGGTCTGAAATAAACTTAAATAGGGGCACTTTTCACATGGCAAATATTAGAAAGAAAGAAGGCACTTAAATAATCAGAGGTCAAAAGGGGCACTTCTCATACCTAAAAAGGGGCACTGGCTTATAATATTAAAAGTTGAATAATGCATGATGATGATGCACCTAGTTAGGCTAGTATTATCGTAGTAGGTCCATGGTAATACAAAGGAAAACAGGCAATTGTCAAACTAAAAGGGCACCTATCAGATTGTGATAGGGCACTTATCAACTCTAGGTGAAAGATGTTTTAAAAAATAATACAGAAATATTATTTGTCTCATTAATTTGCAGATGCTACAGAAAAGCCGCACTCCGTTCTATGGCAGAAGACTCACATACCTTTTAGTGGAGTACCCTTTATGATAATTGGCTCAAAAGTTTTGATCTGCCAGCATGGACCCGATGATAATGTCAATAAAAAGCTGGCATATGCAGAGAAAACTAAAGTAAGTATATATGCTACACATCTTTCTTAAATTACAGCTAAATTATTATTGTTGTTTTAAAAATTGGGTGCAATCTTAAAATAGTAAATAACAATGATTATGTTGATGATGATAATAATAGTAATAATGATAATAATAATAATAATAAAAATAATACTAACAATAACAACAATTACAAAAGAATTATAATGATGTTTTAATATAGTAGGCCTATGTATAAGACAATTTAAACCCAATCCAAATTCTTTACCTTTTCAAAATTCCAATACAAAGGGTACAGTATATATTTGACGACTTAATATGAGAATAATCTGTATCCGTGAATCTCACATGTTAAACTGTTTTCTGTTCTCTCTTTTTGGAAGGTTCAGTCGTGTCTTGGTACTACGGTAAAATGTGTAACTCATTTTTCACTTTCTTTTGGGGGTTAAACATATAGGCCCAGCGACAAGGCCTATACGGCTTTAGCAAAAAAATATGTCAGTGTGAAGAAGACTGCACTATCCTCTCTGTTCTCATCTACAAGCTTATTTTAAAATGGAAGGGATAGAGATGACTAATGATGTAGTGGGTGTGCATTCCTCGGGAACCCCCCACCCTTGAAGGATATTAAAATTGACCATAATCAAGCAGGAATGTGAACATATCGTGAAGTTTCTAAAATTACCTCTTCCACGTGGACCTCCAATATTCAGATGTACTATTAAATCAACCAAGTCACTTTGTTACTTAACTTAACTTAACCTACTTATTTTCAGTATTAAATTCTTGCTATGCATCGAAACAATATAGAGCACGATATTTTTTTGTTTTCATAGGACAATCCATACATAAAACGCCGGTCTCTGAAAAGGAATACCAAAAAGCTGAACTGTCAAGCACAAGTGATTCTGTACGATGTCGTTGTTTTCCCAGATCACAAGGTAAATGATGACAATTTCTTTTAACACATCCATGCTTAGAAGGAACCAGCATTCCCTTTGTTAATTATCTCCTCGCCGTCGAAGTTGGAGGGGATATAGTAACGCTGCTGTCCGTCCGTCCTTCCATGGACCTGGTGTGACCTGGAAAATCAACAGCTTTTGATAAGAAAACCAACGACATAGCAATTCTTATTCCATGCATGTTCAGAGTTATTTCTGAAGCAAAAACTATGTAAGGTATAGAATATCATAGAAATGCAGTCTTACTGGGTGATATGATCAGATATGGTAATGTGTTGTTTAATGAATATTGAGTTTCACTGGCAATGTTATTTAGATTTTTGGATAATTCTTAATATTACACCATGACAACAATTTCATAGGAAAATAAAACCTAATTAAAAGTTTAAAACGAATGATATATTTCCTGCAGATTAAAGTTGATTCGAAAAAACGTCGAAATGTGAAATCGGCTGCTTTGAGGCGAGAGCTGACGGAAGGTACTACGAAGCAGGAGAGACGTGTCTACATTTGTCTTCCAACTCTGGAAGATCATGTGGGTCACACAGTTGAAAAGGTATTTCTATTTTATCACATTTATCCTTTGTTTAACAATTACAAACAGATATACAATTCATTTTGCCGAGATGACATAATCCCAATGTTGCTACATTAGTAGTGTAACCTGCATTTTGTTTGTCTATTTCTTGTAAATAGCATGTAAAATCACACACACACAATCACAACAATGATGCCGATGTATTCCTGTACAATTTCAGGTACAAGAAATGGCCATTACCACCTCTGATAAGTGCCCCTTCACCTCTTACCGGTATATTTGCCCGTTTTCAAATCTGAGAGGTGTCACTTTTATTTTGACAGTTTTAAGTGCCTCTTTTCATCTTCAATGAGTGCCCTTATAAAATTTTGATTGGTATCACAATTTTCCTCTCTATGTCTCTGATATTTGCGAGGTGTTTTCCAGAGAATTCTTCCTCCTGAACTGAATTTTGGATTGGTCTCTTCGAGGACAATGACGAGTAACGAATCAAGCACCGAGGCAGCAAGCAAGTTGACTGCCGCATTTGTGACGGTCCCAGATGCTACAGTTGCTGAAAAGTTGGCCTCGTAAGTTACATGTACATTTGTTTGTTTGTTTGTTTTACCTGACTGCTGAGGAAGCATGTGTATGCTTGTAAGTAAGCAACCAGGGGACTGACGGCTTTACGTCCTCTCCGAGGGACTTGGTAATGAGGACCAATGCCTTACCAAAGTGCACTAGCACATTGACGTGGTTTTAAACTGGGACCGGTTACGAGACCACTGCCCTACCACTGAGCCATCGCGCCTCCATATTCTCATTTTCTTAGCTTGCCCCATTTATTCATGTATCATGCCTATGCCTATATAGGGACTATCAGGCCATTTCTAGCTTAATTAATATTCATTAAGATTTCATTAGCTGAGCAAATATGGCTAAGATATTAAACCTCCATCTAATGACCTTCGGTCATGTTTTTAACAGTAAAGGCGCACAACCAAATATGAGAGACTATTTCCTAAACGGGAGACTTTTGTCAAGATTTTGGTAGCCTAATTGGGAGAGAGTCTCCCATTTGTGATACCTTAATTTACATTTGCTACAAAGGGATTACCTCTGCTCAAAATCAAAAGCTGATGAGCAAATTCCTCATGAAAAATTACCCTTTTTGACCATCTACTTAAAAAATTCACTGTCTACTTTTGTTTTCAGAACAGATTTTGTTTTGATCCACACACAAAACCAAGTGGGCTTCCGACCTCAGAGAGGCAATAATTTGGCTGGGATAAATTGCCTTGTTCATTCAATCTATTAAACTGGTTTCAAACTGGTTTCAACAGATGATAACATTACGAATATGAAGGGAATTTATAGAGTTATAAATAATCATGGAGAGAGAGTGGGCATGGTTTGGAGTAATCATAGAAATTATGATAGAATCTATATAATTTAAATGTGATAATGAAATTGTTGTTTTAAAGAGAAGGGTGAGTTCTGGGGAGAGGTGAAAAATAATTTGTGAGCATTTTCATTGTTATTATGCAACTGCGTAAAAACATCAGAGAAAAAATGCTCCCTGAAAATCATGGCTCTTCAAATGCCTTCATATTCTAAATATGACATGTAAGTGATGTAACAGCTTAAAAATGAGGACCTCATTTTGATGCCACATGTTTGTGTAGTCCCATAATGAGATATACATCTTTCTGTGTACAGTGCTTGTTACTTTTACCAAGAGGGCCAAATTTCTTATCATTTTGATGATATCAGAACATTGCAGTACACACCAATACTTATATGCTAGATGATCAACCTTTTCTGATCGATTCCACACTGTTTCTTTCACAATGCAATCGCATGACCAGAACTCAACTTATCAATAAGTGTCAATATTTCCTTTTATATTTTTAGAGAAATTAGAATAAAAGTCTACTGTAAAACATTTTCATTCTGACTGTTTTAATAGAGTCAAAGAATTGTAAAAAATTAAAGGGTTAGTTGAGTTCTGTTGCAGAGGGCACTACACAAAATAATTTTTTGGTGAGATAATGAAAATGATGTCAAATTTGAAAGAACATACAATTTAAATAACAAAATCATCTTTGGTTGATCAAAATCGGTTCAGAGACAGCTGAAATATCCATAAATATAACGACTTCTAATATTTTTGGTGGGACACAAATATTTGATAATTTGAACCAGCCGTTGAAAAAACGTGATAGCACCTTATACATTTTATTCCAGCCAATGCCGATGTTGGCTTTTTGTTGGTTTTTTTGTGTTGGTTATAATACGCACAACCAGCCGGCCCGTGTATTTTTATTATTAATTAATTAATTAATTAACAGTCACCATATTTTTTTGAAAGTGGAGCTGAATTGGTATGATCGTATTGGCTAAATTTTACACATTTTTGGGTCTAAAATTACCTTCATAGCAATTTTAGGTCCTAAAAGAGCACTAGAAATGTCATAAATATGAATAAGAGCAATAACCATGCACTTTGAAGGCATTTGCGGTCTTAAACAAAAACTCAACTATCCCTTTAAGCTTGTTATCACTTTGGTTACTTCCTTTATTTTTTGACAGAGACATTGTTCAGCAGAAGTTAGCAGCATGTGTCAACATCATCCCTGGTTTGACCTCTGTGTATGAATGGGAAGGGAAGATCGAGAAGGACCAAGAACTGCTTTTAATGATCAAGACCAAAAGGTCAAAGATCGATGAACTCACAGAATTTGTGCGCAAAAACCATCCTTACCAACTCGCCGAGGTCATCAGCCTGCCCATTGAAAATGGAAATTTGCCTTATTTGCAGTGGGTAGCTAAAACTGTACCGGAATGAGATGAAAAATATGAACTTATGAGCTGAGGATTCAATTTGTGTGTATCGTACAGTAATGTTTTACTGATGCTACCAAATTTCTATACTCTTCATGAAATAAATGAATTAAGGGCAGTCTTTGTTTCAAATGAAAAAATTTACATTTTTACAACAAAATACCTTGTTTCTCTAGCTTGCATCATAAGATACTTGTGCTCAATATGTTGATGTTCCATCAATGACTTCCTATGAATTCTTAGTGGAAATATGTGAAAGGGACTTAAAGCAGATATTCTAGGACAATAAATGTCCATTAATTTGGTACCTACGGCAAGCCTGTTATTTCGAAGTTGTTCATTTACATAGCATATCACAAAAATCTTCTAGCTACTGGATACCCTCAATTGAAATGTCGAAAAATAGCCTCCTCTCTTTGCCTATAAAATCAGTCACAGAGCTGGTCCACTATTTTGTGACGTAACAACCGGGGACGAGTATATTTACGTACCCGGATGTTCCATAGTAAAACATGGGCAGAGAGATACGAATTTCTGCTATTTAGTTTCAAAGTTTAGTTTCATAACTCTATGTAGAATTCTTCACCTTCCCCTAATATTTCATAGTATTAATATCAATTCCCCTTTTCAGAATTATGACATAAACATGCCAATGGTGCTCTATTAGTCGATATTTTCATCATGTAATTTTCTTTTAGTGAGTTGAATTTGGTGAGATGGTTTGTGTGCTCGGTAAAGTAAATCCGGCGTTTTGCTTTGTTCTCGCGTTCGGTCTGGCTATATCTTTACACATATACACGTAGTATACGGTACATATAATTGATAATGACTGGAGTGTTTGACCAGCACGATCTTTTTATGGATTTTGAAGAGTTTATGGAGGAACTTGAAAGTACTAATGAAGGAGAAAGGGACGAGAGTCCATTGTGAGATATTCCAAATTCCGACACCGGTGGTCACTGATCGAGGAGCAGGTCTTTGTTAGTGTTTTTATGCCTCCGCTACAACGTAGCCGGAGGCATTATGTTTTCGGGTTGTCCGTCCGTCCGTGCACGTGCGCACGCACGCCCGCGTACGTCCCGCTCGTGATCGCGTTATCTCAAGAACCAATTGATGGATTACCGCCAAACTCAGGTCATGTATGTATCTTGCAGAGCTAATGAAGTGATTAGATTTTGGGGTCACGAGGTCCAAGGTCAAAGGTCACAAGGCTCATTATGTATGCAAAAATAGATTGTGATCGCGTTATCTCAAGAACCGATTAATGGATTACCGCCAAACTTGGGTCATGGATGTATCTTGCAGAGCTAATGAAGTGATTAGATTTTGGGGTCACGAGGTCCAAGGTCAAAGGTCACAAGGCTCATTATGTATGCAAAAATAGCTTGTGATCGCGTTATCTCAAGAACCGATTGATGGATTACCGCCAAACTCAGGTCATGTATGTATCTTGCAGAGCTAATGAAGTGATTAGATTTTGGGGTCACGAGGTCCAAGGTCAAAGGTCACAGGGCCCATTATGTATGCAAAAATAGCTCGTGATCGCGTTATCTCAAGAACCAATTGATGGATTACCGCCAAACTCGGGTCATGTATGTATCTTGCAGAGCTAATGAAGTGATTAGATTTTGGGGTCACGAGGTCCAAGGTCAAAGGTCACAGGGCCCATTATGTATGCAAAAATAGCTCGTGATCGCGTTATCTCAAGAACCGATTGATGGATTACCGCCAAACTTGGGTCATGTATGTATCTTGCAGAGCTAATGAACTGATTAGATTTTGGGGTCACGAGGTCAAAGGTCAAGGGTCACAGGGCTCATTATGTATGCAAAAATAGCTCGTGATCGCGTTATCTCAAGAACCGATTGATGGATTACCGCCAAACTTGGGTCATGTATGTATCTTGCAGAGCTAATGAACTGATTAGATTTTGGGGTCACGAGGTCAAAGGTCACAGGGCTCATTATGTATGCAAAAATAGCTCGTGATCACTTTATCTCAAGAACCGATTGATGGATTACCGCCAAACTTGGGTCATGTATGTATCTTGCAGAGTCAATGAACTGATTAGATTTTGGGGTCACGAGGTCAAAGGTCTAAGGTCACAGGGCTCATTATGTATGCAAAATAGCTTGTGATCACGTTATCTCAAGAACCGATTGATGGATTACCGCCAAACTTGGGTCATGTATGTATCTTGCAGAGTCAATGAACTGATTAGATTTGGGGTCACGAGGTCAAAGGTCACAGGGCTCATTATGTATCTCAAAATAGCTTGTGATCGCGTTATCATTAGAACCAACAGATGGATTACAATCAAACTTGAATTTTAAAAATTGCTTCCATTTTGGTTTGTAAAATTGCTCTATGGCGGAGGCATCATTTTCGACTGCGCGCAGTTGAAGTTCCATCTAGTTTCTTAGCTGGTATATAACGTCATTCTCACTCTCTTGCAATTGCCGATATACAGATACCTATAGCGCTCGTACGTTCCACAAGCCGCCGAGAGCAGCGGCCTGCATGGTCTTACCTGCCGATTCCGCTCGCTTCACGAATGTTCGTGCAAGAGCCACATCACTCGCGGATGAATATCGTTCATAGACGTCGTCCGCTAAATAGAGGAAGCTTGATCTTGTTCAAGTGTGATATATATATTTAAAACAAATATTTAACCGTTCTGTATCCTTTTTTGAGGCAGTCACACACAACCATAATAATTACAGTCACAGTTCTAGGCCTATTTGTTTCCCAAAACTGCTCCTGTACCTTATCTGATGACAAGATAATGTATATGTAGGCCGCCTATTCATACCTGCATCTGATTTAACCTCGTTTTCCAAGCAGTAAACCCGTCTTAAAACTCTACCAAAAAGGATAATATGAGGATATAAAAGGAAAAAAGGACTGGAAAACGTTGCTTAGTTATTCTTCATTCAAATAAAAACAGAAAATCTATCACATAAACTCGGTAACAAGAAAAATTTTAAGCTCTGACAGGATAGCATTTACGTGGGCATATCATTGGCATTCACTCTCACTCAGCCCACGAGAGTCCCCGGTTGTGACGTCAAGAATAGAGGACCCGGCAATTCCGTGCATTTCCGGGTAAATAAATTAACTATTCTGAACTTGTTTTGTCGGTTGGACGCCATTTAGTGTTATTCTGGGGGTTAAAAGCTTTCTATTGATGTAATTATCTCAATATTTGGGATTATCCTAGAATTTCAGCTTTAAAAATTAAAGAGAAGGTTGAGTTCTGGGAAGAGGTGAACAATAATTTGTGAGCGTTATTGTATTATGCAAGTGTGGAAGAACATCAGAGAAAAAATGTTCCCTGATAAGCATGGCTCTTCAAATGCCTTTATATTCTAAATATGGCATGTAACATCATACAAATCGGGACGGATTTTTATGCCACATGTTCGTGTAGTCCCATATACATCTTTCTGTGTACAGTGCTTGTAACCTTACCAAGACTGGGCCAAATTTCTTATCAGTTTGATGATTCCAGAACCTTGCAGTACACACCAATACATGTACTTTAATATATGCTCGATGATCAACCTTTTCTGATAGATTCCACACTGTTTCTTTCACAATGCAATCGCAAGACCAGAACTCAACTTTATCTTTAAGGCAAAAAACTTTTTTTTCACTAAAGCCCACCATACTACAGTCTCACACTTTAGATCCTGGCAAGGAAACAATGATTTCAAATCTGTCATTTTTTTGTTAATTCATTTTTCATTCATTCATTCGTGAAAAAGTGGTTGATTAGTTTGTATGCCTTCAGGAAATAAAAACGCATGATTTCATAGATTTGTGACTTTGTTTTTTTAATTTCATCTTTGCTGTATTATCTGTACTTTACATGTAATCTACAATATACAATACATATTACATATTTACATATAGTTTACCATGAAGTATGACTTTTAGTTCCCTTTGCATTATTTGTTCCCAATACAAGTATGGTAAAGGATGTAGGACCACACAATACATGTCTAGTCAAACCTGCCTGCTGTCAAAAATTTCAAATGCATTCATGAAATGATTTCCCGAAATTTCACAAGTGGTTCAGATGCTTGAAACTTTCAAGCCTTAAAATAATTGATTCACAATTGACACAACAATTCATATAAGTTTTTTGTCCTAAACATTTCAGGTTTTAGATTACAATGACTGCATATGAAGGAGACCTTACAAACTAGCCACAATAAGCAGGTGGCTTTTCTAGGCAGGTTTGATGATACAAACTTCTCATAGACAGAAGTGACCTCTATATAAAGGTGATATATATATATATATATCTCTCTCTAATATATGGATGACCGATGCAACACTGAGGTAACCTGTATGATGGGTCTTTCTTGCATCCATCCACGTATTGTTTTGCATAACATCAACAATAATGGTGATTTGATCAGTCATGGTGATTCTCCTAGTTTTGAACAATGGCATAGGAAATAACCAACTTAACCCATTAGCAACTAGAGATTTTGTAAAAATGGCCTATTACTCACTGGAAGATGTTGCAATATTGCTCTCATTTTGACATTGTTCTGAACAAAATTGTAAGCAGATTCCTACTGTAGACATCGTAAGGATTAGGCACGTATAACATCAGGGTAGACCCTAGAGTGGATACTATAGCACGTTGAAAATGGACGGGCGGTTTCGGGCGGTTCGGTGAGTAAAAGGAGGGGCGGTTTAGTTGCTAAAGGGTTACATTTATAATCTTCACAATGAGGGACTTTGGGGAAGGGACTACGTGTGTATGTTATTGACATCTTTCTTGTTTAACCAAGTTGGTCCTTGAAAATTTACTGAAAATATATAGAAAAATCACATTTTTAGGAAGGATTACAAATCAAATATTCTGAAGTTTTCAATTGCTAGTAATTTTTGTGCCATAAAAATTCATATTACATGTTTTAAAATGAGAAGATCATAATTTAACAGAATGATTACAAGCTCTAAAATACATCAACTTCAGACCAGCTGACCAGCTGAAATTTTTGGCCAATGAATAGCTTTAAAATTAAATGTTATAAAATTATATTTTTAGCAGTCTATGAAGTAAAGAAGACTTATCAATCACTGACCACACATTTGTATCTAAATACTATATATCACAGTCGGTCACGACAGCTCCTGTGATTAAAACAAAAAACGATTCCTACAATTACCCATTTTGTTATTTAAAAAAAAGGAAATCTTTTGATACGACAACTGACTAATGTTTCTTTCTGGGGAGTGTTTTGCAGAGACTAAGATCGACTTTAAGTTGGACTTAACTATGGCAGGCCGTTCATGCCACTGTTTGCTCTCACCATTTACTGGCATTGATGCCTCAAGGGACATGCAAATCGTGGTCACAAATCTACAGAATTTATTGAAGGAAAAAATATTATCTAAAGATCATAATGGTGAGAGCAAACAGTGGCATGAACGGCCTGCCATAGTTAAGTCCAACTTAAAGTTGATCTTAGTCTTAGTGAAACACTCCTCAGGCTTCTGACATCGCTAACATTATTTGATGGTCATATCAAGAGATATTTCATTTTTGGATTAAAAAAATGGAAACGAGGCGTATGTCCTACAGGACACATTGCATAGAATAGCCTTTGTGCATTAAATGCTACATCTAGGCCTGATTGATTTGAATCGATCGCAACTTGAAATTAAGTGTTCCAACTTGTCTTCCTTGTAAATATTTGGTCTGATTCAAGCTCTGGTAGGGTCGTGCACTTGATAAAATCATTAGATTTATCCAAACTGGTGATGGTGTCCATAATGTATGGGACTAAGTACCTTGGACTTGCCCCGCAAAAGCACCAGGGCCCTGTTTCATGAAACTAGTTCTCAAAACAAGTTACGATAACTGTCATAAGCTACTGAAATCGTCTTATTTGATTGGCTATGAGCAGATTTGTCACTGATCTGTGGCACTTGTTATTGATAAAAAGTTTTATGAAACAGGGCCCTAATTCACCTGCTGAACAATTGCAATTCAACTTTAAATTTCCTACCATTCACCATTCAGGGATTGGGATTACAAGATACCCCTTCAAAATGTAGATCCTCATGAGTTAGAGTAAGAAAGCATGTTGTATGTTAGAATATGTGCAAGTGCAACCCAAGAAGAGTACTGCATATCATTGTTGAAAACCGTAAGCTGCTGTCTCAATTATAAATTCCACAGTAAGAGCTCATGTACAGGTACCGGACCGGCCCACAATAAGGTAGCTGAGCAAAACGTAGTGGCACAAAAGGATGCGTCCGGAATGCAAAATGCATAATTGTTGAAAATCATAATATTATCACATAGACGTAGAATCACATTGCTAGGATATGGAGCTGGTACATGCATGAACTATCTTGACTGGCCTTAATGCTGCCTAAACTTTCATTTGGATGTGCCAAAGAAGAATTTTAAATTCACAATCATTACTAACCGTTATGGCTTTTGCATTCCAGATGCGTTTTTTTGTGCCACTAAATTTGGCTATGCTACCTAAATCAAACACTTGGTTGATGCCTGCTTATAAAATTCTGAATACTTTGATGAAGGCTTCATCGTCCTTCACCATTCATGTCTGATGGGTTCCAACTGAAGTATTATTGGTGTCCAGTAAGAATGGCTTGCACATCCAGATTTGGGGGAGAAGTTTCATCAGCTTAACCACTGCAAAAAAAGAGAAAATCATATGTAAAGGTAGAAGTATGAAATGTGTTTAAATTTCCTCAGCTTTGAGCATGACTACAAATTAAATCTCTTATCTCATTTTCTCTGACAAATTTCCTGGATTCTATTTGAATCTACCCCATTAAAATGAGTAACATTGAGACAACTATAAGATGTCAAAGATAGTGAAATCTTTATGTCATACATATTGGCCTGAAGACGAAACGAAATACTTTGTCTTGTGAACAAATCATCTGTTTGGAGCCAGAAGGGCATCAACTCGTATCATTTTAAACATAGCTACTTTCCTCCACAATAGAGTATAAGCACCCGAACAGGATCATAAACCTAATACTTCTCAGAATTTCCAAATAGAAGATTTTAAACTACTACACCACAGTGAACCCAAACATAGCTAAACTCTTGACTCCCTGCTCTCCTCTATAGCAGGAGGTTAACACTTGAAAGCCCTTTAAAAAAAGAATGGATCCAAACCACAGCTCAACTCTAGCTTACCTCATTATCCACCCATGAGCCTTCAGGGTCACTGTTTTCATACTCTCCTACGTCCTCTCCACTCTCCTCTATAGCATCCATGTCATCTTCTGCCGTTGCTTCCAGACTATCGCTTGACTTCTCCACCTTGTGCATCCCCTGGAGAGCCTTGTCATTGTTAGGATCCATACTGCAAAGAGAACAAATTAATGGGACTTTATCTCTCATACTGGATTTAGCCACTATATCAAAATTATGCACCTTGCTCACTGTTAACTAATAAAAAAAGAAAGAAAAGAAAAGAAGAAAGAAAGAAAGACGAAAAGAAAGGAAGAAAGGAAAGAATAACAGATAATGTACTAAGTATCAGTCCAATGATGCTATACATGCACCAGCAATAGCATATAGCACTACATTTTTACAATATCTGAAGCGTTTGGGGGCAAGACAAAAAAGTGACATGAACCACGGTTGACTTCCTGCACTTTTCTAGGAACTGAAAAGTGCATGGAATGACACCAGACACGTCTCTTGATTCCAGAACAACTACTGTAAACCTTAGACTTCTCTCCAATACATCTAACACTGTTAACTACTCCAAAGGACTATAACTCTCTTCATAACTAACCCTTAGTCCATTACCCCCTTGAGACTTCCACTAGAAACTAGAAAGGGATGCTAAAGTTATAGGGGGTAGTTGTCTGCTGGGAGGGTGGAGGGGGAGGGGTTGTCCTGTTCTTGTTTGCGTTATTGACAGTGTTTAACCCTTTCAGGACATAATTTTTTTAACGGCCAAATTGATCACGTATCATTCTTCAAATTGGCAACAAAATATTTTTTCTTTTATTGCTTAACTGTTGTAATAAAATGTATAAAATATCTCTGAAAACAAAAACATGGGTAGGATCTTTGGTAAAGGTTGAAAAGAAGAAAAAATGGCACATTTTTATTGAAATACAATGATATTGAACATTTTAACATGTTGCCAATTTAAGGGATTTTAAATCCTTTTTTCCTTTATAAAATTCCTAGCATTAAACACAACATGGTCCTGCAACAAAATGGATGCAGTGTGTGCAGAAATGTTTGCCCTTTCTACTCATACATCTGGTATATGTTTTACATCTCTGATTCAAAAAGTTATTAAGCCAAACCACAGAATGTGGAATGGTTGTCGTGAAAGGGTTAAAGTTGATATTCATAGAAGAGACCTAAATATGGAGATATTCATATCTACAGAAAGCTTATAAGCCATACAATGAGCCTTGATGACATTCAAACAATATAACACTTCCGAAAAAGCGAAATTAGGGTGAAAACAATCACCCTATTCTCTGGGACAAATTTGCCCTATTGTCATCCGAAACGGCCTTTAGCTGTGACGTAGGAAAAGGGAGGCGTGGCTAGTGTGCCTTCCGGTATATAGTAGAATGCATGTATAACATTATAAGGCTGAAAACACAGCTTCAACTTATGTGTTATTTTACCCTTACTATAGAATAAATTATAATACAACATCGTTTGTAAGTTACTTCTCATTAATATTTCCATCTTGATATTCTAAGAAATGTATTATTTGTGAAATAAAAACGTTGAAAAATGGGGAAAAAGGTGAAACTATGGCTGTGTCCCGGCTTTGTTGTACAGCAAGCCTGCATATATTATGGGGATTTGGGTGCCGGCGATTTTTACCACCATGTAGTTTCACTTTGACATATCAGTCGGAGACTTAATTCACCTCTTCCACTATGAAAAAACAGTTAGTATTGATTTGATCATTATGATGAATAAAATAAAATTCAAACAAATCGAAGAATATTTTATTTAGTCGATCGTATCATGGCTAGTTAGCTGGAAAAATCGAGGCGATTCTGCTGTTGTTACGATTCATTTGCGAGTAGTGCGGCTCTTGGCAGCCGCATTACCTACACGGCTGATCGCTGATTGAATTTAGTATCGCTGGCGGATTTACATTACCTGCGCGCATCAAAACACACACGGTGCTACACGCTTGCATTTCAGTCACGATAGACGAAACCCTTACGAAACCAAAACGGCGAAAATACACTATTCTTGTAATTATAGTTATCGACAAATGAAAATGGAGAAGAAACATTATTCCTTGTTATGTCAAGCAAATTCCACCTCGGAACATGATTCTACTAAAGGTAATTTTATTTTGAAACACAGCTAGGTTGATTTTTCATACTATCTCCGTGTACATACAGCTCAGCTGGCAAGCAAAGCCGGTGAAAAAGTTGAGTTGTAAACAGTTATTTTACGGATATTGTCACTTTTTCAATGCCAATAATGACATGAATATTGACATTAGGATATGTTTCAGGACGGGAGAGGACAACTGTATGTCAGATATTGACCATTCAGGCAATATCAATCGTTTTGAGAGAGTGGAACTGACATCCACTCTATGAACATTTGTGTGTAGATCGCAGTTAGTCTCTATAGCTGCGTGAAGCATATCCCGGCTCTGACGTCACTCACAAAGCCACTTTCCCTTAGGCGATTTCGTAGGTCAGGATAGAGTCAATTTAGCGAAATTTGATTTTCATAAAACACAAAACTGCACACTTTCGTGGCATGTTAGCTGCATGAATTGCTTTAATAACTCATTCAATTATAAAATAAACTATATTTATTTGATTTTATTTCCTATAAGTATCAACTTTAAAAGTATATGTTTACCTGAGAGCTATACTGTACTGATCAAGAGCCTCCTGAGGTTCAGTGTTGAGTGCTAGACAATCACCTAACATCTGATGGAGCTGACTGGTACTCTGCTGCTCCAACTGCTTACGAATTCTACAAAATAACAAGAATAATAATTCTACAATTAGAGCTCTTATATAATTAACCCGCAAACTATTACATAAAATCAAGCTTTTGGATGTAATAGGGAGTTCTGAAAAA
Organism: Mesocentrotus franciscanus; assembly: GCA_037976565.1. Taxonomy (NCBI): domain Eukaryota; kingdom Metazoa; phylum Echinodermata; class Echinoidea; order Camarodonta; family Strongylocentrotidae; genus Mesocentrotus; species Mesocentrotus franciscanus. The sequence continues at coordinate 11,987,727 of CP137672.1, read as the reverse complement.
TGTTTGAATAAAAAAATGATATTTGTTATGTAATGTCTAAGAATGAATGAACAAAAGTTACTGAAAATAGGGAAAAATGAAATGATTGTTGATTGTTCTATTTATGTAATGACTCTCCATAATAAACAATGAATGCGTAATTAATTTGGAAAATTAAACAATAACAACAACAAAATGATGCATTAATCACAAGCTTAATAATTTCCAACTATTACATGATACATGGCACTCATCATCTCATCTGTATGTATCTCATACATCGTCCTCTAGAAGAAGAAACTCACAGGTTAATAGCATCTGAGTATTTCTGTTCTTCATTGAGTATGTCGACCATGAGGTAGATGGCAGGGAGGTAGTTGGGATCCTGAAGTAGCATTTTGTCAAGAAGAGATTTGGCCTGTGGAGAAAAGCAAACACAAAGGAATAAAGAAGAGATCATTTTCACATAAAGGAAAACCCTGACTGTCATGACTAACTCTCAATGATAACAATTATTTTCCCTTTAAAGGAATTTGTATCTCACTGAAAAAATCTCATAACTCAGTCCAACAGATAATTATACAGTCTGGACAGGAGACCTCAGTATTAGCTTTAGAGAAAGGTCTAAAATGTATGCATACACAGGCTACATCTTGCTGGAGTCCCTGTTAACCCATCGAATTCTGAATTCTCTCATTCCCATAGACTTAGTACAGGGATCACTAAGTTCCAGTAGGCAATAGGGCAACTTCACTCATATATTGCACTCCTATCAGTGTACAGTATCACAGTATATACACTGCAGTAGGTATATAATACAAGGGAACGCTCTCAGCGGTCTCGCCTGCATTGCGCAATTCGATATGATGAAAAATTGAGGTTGGGACATTATTTGTAGGCAGGGTGGCCCATTTAGCAGGCCCCCAAAAATGAAATCCTCTGAATATAATCAGCATTTTGAAGTGAATATTGACTAAGAATCATCAGAAGAATTATTTACTATTATTTGTACCAAGATTGATAACTTTCATAAAATATGAACAAATAACAAAAATTGATTTATTAATTCTTGTATGAAGTTGTGAAAAACATAATCTACTGACCTAAAATGACCATTGACCTTGACTTTGTGACCTGGAATTTGTGTCATGTGATTTGTGATACTTGATTACCCTTGGGTACAAGTTTCATGGAATTTGAACAAACACTTTTGAAATTATGCAAAAATTCAAAATCTTGATGTTGATGCCACAACATAGTCTAAGTTTGCAGACCTGAAATGACATTTGACCTTGACTTTGTCACCTAAAAGACTAATCACATGATTGGTGATACTTGATAACCCTTATGTTCAAGTTTCATGGAATAGGAATGTATACTTTCAAAATTACGATAAAAATTCAAAATCTGAACCTGATGCCACAACAGTCTAAGTTTGTTGACCCTAAATGACCTTTGACCTTGACTTAGTGACCTGAAATTCTACTCACATGATTGGGGATACTTGATAACCCTTTAGTCTAAGTTTCATTGAATGATAATTTATACTTTCAAAATTATATTAAACTAGATGGAACTTCGCGCAGTCGAAAATGATGCCTCCGCCATAGAGCCATTTTACAAACCAAAACGGAAGCAATTTTTAATATTCAAGTTTGATAGTAATCCATTAACGGGTTCTCAGAATATCTATTTTTCATATACATGGCTCTGCAAGATAAATTCCTGTCCTGAGTTTGATAGTAATCCATTAACGGGTTCTCAGAATATCTATTTTTCATATACATGGCTCTGCAAGATAAATTCCTGTCCTGAGTTTGATAGTAATCCATCTGTCAGTTCTAATTATAATGCATTCCCAAGTTATTTATATGCATACATAATGAGCCCCATGACCTTTGACCTTTGATCTCATGACCCTAAAATCTAATCAGTTCATTGGCTCTGAAAGATACATAAACATGTCTTGAGTTTGATGGTAATCTGTCTATCAGTTCTCAAGATAATGCGATCACAAGCTGTTTTTAATACATAAAAAGCCCCACGACTTTTGACCTTTGACCCCATGACCCTAAAATTTAATCAGTTCATTTGCTCTGCAAGATACATACATGTTTTGAGTTTGATGGTAATCCATCCACGGTTCTAATGATAGTGTGATCACAAGCTGTTTTTGCATACATAATGAGCCCTGTGACCTTTGACCTTTAACCTCGTGACCCCAAAATCTAATCAGTTCATTGGCTCTGCAAGATACATACATCCCCAAGTTTGGCGGTAATCCATCAATCGGTTCTTGAGATAACGCGATCACGAGCTATTTTTGCATACACAATGAGCCATGTGACCTTTGACCTTTGACCTCGTGACCCCAAAATCTAATCAGTTCATTAGCTCTGCAAGATACATACATGACCCAAGTTTGGCGGTAATCCATCAACCGGTTCTTGAGATAACGCGATCACGAGAAAGGGACGTAGGTACGGACGGACGGACGGACAACCAGAAAACATAATGCCTCCGGCTACTTTATAGCGGAGGCATAAAAATCAAAAACTTAACCTCGGGTTAAGTTTTTGATGATGATGCTACAACATAGTCTAAGTTTGTTGACCTGAAATGACCTTTGACCTTGATTTAGTGACCTGAAATTCTCCTCACATGATTGGGGATACTTGATAACCCTTTAGTCCAAGTTTCATTGAATAAGAACTTATACTTTCAAAATTATATTCAAAATTCAAAAACTTAACCTTGGTTAAGTTTTTGATGTTGACGCCTCGCCGCCACCGCCACCAGAAAAGCTGCGCCTATGTCTAGCTTTTTGCTACGCAGGCGAGACAAAAACCATGTATCTGAATAAGCTGTAACAAATACCCTGATTAATTTCGATCCTCTACTATATATTCTCATTAAACAGAATTAGGATTCTTTAGAAGTTCCATGATCAGTATGATTCAATCCCTACCTTATCCATTGATAGTCTATCCCTGGCCAGCAGAGAAGCAAGGAAGGTGATAGTACGAGGGTTGTTGCCTAGGACCTTGACAGAGTTGGTGAAGGTTGTGATGGCGTCTCGTATCCTGCTGGCCTTCACATAGCACTCCACCAAACCTAATCAAACAAGCATTACAGGGATGACACACCTAGATTCAGCAATAATTTGCAATAACACCTTTCTAGCTTTCAGCAATACATTATCCTTACCATTCCACATGTTTGATTTGGTCCCTCTGTGAAAGGAATAATCATGACTAGTCTTACCTTCATGAGCTTCAAATCTGCTAGAACATCTCACAGCCTCCCTGAAATGTAGGGTATGTCCCCTTTCCCTATAACATCAGTGCCCCACCCTCTTACTGGAGGACCCATGTTACGCCACTGAAAGGAATAACCATGACTGTAGTTTTACCTTCATGAGCCTCAAATCTGCTTGGAGCACACCTGACAGCCTCTCTGAAATGCAGGGTAGCTTCAGGGACCTTGTTCATCTCTAGTAACCCCTTACCCTTGAGGAGCAGGGCTTGCACCTTGCCCCTTTCAGTGGATAAGCCTAGAGAAAACAGAATACATAGGAAGATTCAGTACTAGGTGTCCTGTACGACATGTGTCTTTTTAAAGACATATTTCATCCAAACATGAAGGATCTCTTGGTGTGACCGATGAAAGATGGTGCTTTCTGGTACCCCTACCATTTGTCATAGTCATGTCGAGAGATTTGTCTTTTATGAATGAAATATGTGGATAAATGTCATATGTTGTGCGGGATACATTAATAATGAATCTATATACCGTAAAAGTAATTTATCTCATCAAAGTAGTAGTAATTTGATGATTATTTCCATTTGCAAGATCAGAATTTGTGATATCCTGTGGTAATGATGTACACTGAAATGAAGGGGGAAGCAAAACTGTCGAATGATTTGTATGCCTCCGCAACAAAGTAGCCAGAGGCATTGTGTTTCCAGGTTGTCCGTCTGTCCGTCCGTCCGTCTGTATGTCCCGTTCTCGTGATCTCGAGAACCGATTGATGGATTCCTGCCAAACTTGTGTCATGTATGTATCTTGCAGAGCCAATGAACTGATTAGATTTTGGAGGTCACGAGATCAAAGGTCAAAGTTCACAGGGCTCATTATGTATGCAAAATAGCTTGTGGTCGCATTTTCATTAGTACCGATAGACAGATAACCATCAAACTCAAGACATGTATGTATCTTGCAGAGCCAATGAACTAATTATATTTTAGGCTCATGACGTCAAGGTCATGGGGCTCATTATGTATGCAAAAATAGCTTGTGAGCACATTATCATTAGAACCAGCGGATGAATTACTATTAAACTCTTGACATGTATGTATCTTGCACAGCCAATCAATGAACTATAATTAGATTTTGGGGTCATGAGGTCAAAGATCAAAGGGTCATACATGTATATGAAAATAGCTTGTAATCACAATATTCTGAGAACCTGTTAATGGATTACAATCAAATTTGAATTTTAAAATTGCTTCTGTTTTGGTTTGTAAAATCGCTTTATGGCGGAGGCATCATTTTCGACTGTGCGCAGTCGAAGATCCATCTAGTTTATTATATATCAAGGCAAAGTTGATCACAGAAAGGGGTAGCTCAACCTGTTAATACGACTGTGCAACACACATGATTTCAACCTATGCAATGGAAACATGGACTGTAAAGACTTTCAAGCAGGCCTGAGTCAAGTCAGATATTTTATAAACTGGGTCCCGAAGGCCTTGCACCGATCGGGTCCCGATGTCCCGACATCAGCTAGCAGGATCTGTCACTTGCCTCTATAAATAGCGCATATCACCAGCGTACATACTAGCTAATACATACAGAGTTACACACATTAGTCTATGTTCAGTCTGTATCTGTTTGCGGTGATCTAAACTGCTCGGCAGAACTAGGCTACATTGTCGATTTAGTACTATTTTCCCCCCGTTTTAACATTAAAAGTATGCTACCTACTAACGTGGAAATTTTCATCATTATTGTAAATGTTGTTCGCGTACTAAAGGAAAGAATATAATTAAAAAACCATTAATAATTGTACAAGCCTTGACAGGCAAATATATTGACTGCAGTGAGTCCAAAGTCTGCACCTCATGGCGCGCCATGCAAAGATTTTCTGAGCGAGCTAGCTGGTTGGCGGGCGTTCACAGCGGAATCACAGCATAATCAGGAGTATTTAGGACACATAATCCCTTTCGGTCTAATGGTCTTTGTAGCAGAAAATTGAATTAATGTCTGCCCCATGCACCAACCTCATGTATGATCAAATAGTTTTAAAATTACGTTTATTCTCTGTCCTTCTGAAGTGTACTTTTATTGAAGTTTCTGTGCGTTTGTTACTGTATTTTCGTATAGTTTGTCCAACTTTGTCGTTTTATCTTTCAATGGAAGTAGGCCAAAAGTGGAAAATAATTAATATTTAGTGACAGATAATTAATTCAAATCTAATTTTATTAAATTATTATGTTGACTTTTTTATTAAAGTTTTGACTGCACCATCCCTCCTTGGTTTCTCTCGCTTTGCCTTCTTTTAATCTCTCTCTTTCTCTTTTCTTGCAGTTTTGTATTATATTGTTATCTCTCTTGATTGAGCTCTGATGGTCTTTATTCCAAATTTTAATTTAAATCTATCATTCTCCCTCTCACCCTAATTTCTATTCATCTTGTTCTCTCTCGTCTGACCAGTCATTTTGTCTTCCCTCTCTCTCCTTCTCTCACGCCCTCCCCATCTTATCACTTTCTCTAAGTCTCGAAGATGTTCGTTTCATTTTGTTCTCACACTTACACTCCCTTCCATCCCAAGTTCCGATCTCGTACACTCTTTCAAAGCTCTGCAGGTTTCATTCAAATATAGAAGACAACTGTTCACTTGTCTACATTGTTTGTTATAACACTGAAATAAATACTTGTGTGCACGATATGATTAGAAGCAACAAAACGTTTAATAAATAAACAAGTTAAAACAAGCCGACAAAAGAACTGTTGCCAGTTGCCACTAGCAACTTGCTAGTATGCATTACAATTTACAAGTACGTAAGTACATGTATTAGTTATGACAATTATGACTGAGTTATGGCAAGGAGTTCCTTGGTTCTGAACTTCTGGTAACAAAATCAAACAAACTTTTAAAACTGGCATCCAAGAAACGTCTATAGAACAAATTAAGTTTATTAACCACTTAATTACGTGATCTTGGGAAACTGGTTTAAGCAGGCTTAAGTTAAACAATAACAAATAAAAAAGTTGAGAGTTAGAAAATCTCCACATTAAATCAAGCGAGATATATAATAACAAATCAGAAATGTGAAGAGTTTTGTTGATTTAAACATTTCCATTTGGTTGATTTGTTCCATTTGTTTCATATTTTCATGTCTACTTCTTAAGATTGTCTTTTAGGAAGACAAGTATGTCTACATTGTCCGAGTCGGGTCAGCTACGCTTTTTGTTTACGATGTTTCCGGCTGAGGAAAAAATCCTCTCGGCCGGTACTGACGTGGCGGGAATTGTCAAATACTTCCTGGCTAGGATAGACACCCAAAGAAACCTGTCTGCATTCTCTGCCCATCACACAGTTGGATCAGTCGAGCGAAGTGGAGCAGATCGATTTTTCGGCATCTTCTTCGACGGCGACATCAGCTTCATCGTCCGGACCTCGCCTCGTTCCAGTTACGGAAATCTACGGCCGAGGAGGTAGCTGGTCGATCCTCATCATCACCAGCAAGCCTTCGCTGTCTTGGTGGTCGGGGTGGTAGTTCATCACGCAGCTCAGCAATCACCGCTTCTAGCGTAGCCCGTGCAACAAATGCCAAAGTCTTGTGTCGAGGATCAAGAGTAGAAGCCTTCAACGTTGGAGTTACTGGTACCGAAGTATCCCGGACTGCCGCTGGACATAGCTGAAATCTATAATCAAATGAGACAAAAATACAAATCAAAGTGAATTTTTTGTTTGAAGTTTTGTTTAAAACGAAAATGTTATATATATTTTTTTTAAATCAACAATTCTGTAACTTCTGTTTTACTTTGTCAATTAAAAAGTTACGTGGAATAATGAATCTAGAAATAATTATATTTTCCATGTTTTACGAGTGACTGTTACCCACAGTTTCCTTCTCATTATCGATTATTTGTTATCCATGTATTTAAAACACCAATTAAAAGGTTTGTTTTACTGTGATTTTGTATTGTTTTGTTTTATTCATTAAAATTTAAAAATATCAAATCTATTTCTGATTTACGTATCCGTCGTGCCAACTCTGCTGTAGCTGTGTGCTTGAATGTCTTACTCCAGGTAAGTCATCTTCGTTGACGATAAGGTGATGGTCGAGGATGCCAGCCATGATGGGAACCACGACGGATAATGTTGTCTGCTCCTCTCCGAGCACATGGTAGTAGCAACCTGTAATATAAATGATGACAGAGATAATTAAGAATAATTATGATGAAATGTAATAGCCAATGATAATTAATTACGATGGCAATAATATTAATTAATAATTAATAATAATTCGTTGTTGGTACCAAAATGTTTGCATATACAATTATACATTTTGTCTAGTTTTTACTAAAAGATATATAAATGACAGTATTAGTTACTAGTATTATAGTTAGTAATTATAGTATTGGTAATTAATTTATTGTCCTCCAAATTGAATATATCTACTTTCATGCAGTGATATGGTTAGTATTGATTTATTTACCTTGAAGGGCTCAAGGGCAACATGGAGACCGTTGAGCAGACGCCACTGCTCCGTCTGAGCTCGAGGGTGCGGGCATCCCCAGGTTGGTGTGTCTCCTGTCCACAGAACACGGCAGATGGCCCATCTCTGCTCCTTCAGTCGCTGAAACATCTCGAACGTGGAATTCCACCTTGTCTTCATCGACTGAACGAGCTTGTGTTCCGTGATCACCATCTGCCTCTGCTCCGCCTCCAGAGCCTTTGTAGCAACGACCGAGTGCTTGAAGTGGCCTACGAGCCGTGATGCCGCTGCCGAAATTCTGATCGCTGGTGCGCTATCCATGGAAGTGTTCACACACAGCTGCAAGGTGTGTGCAGCGCATCCAACATCGGCGGCGTCGATACCCTCTCCGATCTGACGGACGTTGGCGGCATTGTCGTGGACTACTGCCAGCTCTTCCTCCGGCCCCAATCTTCGACGACCCTCTCTAGATGGTTTTGGAGCGCTCGAGTGTGGCGCTGCAGTTGGCCTGCCTCGCCAACTCCCACCACGGGTTTCGTCTCGAGGACAAGTTGGCCCCACACCAATCCTCAACGATTGTGTGCCGCCACAGTCATATAATCACGAGTACCAATACTCGTCCAACAGTCTGTAGTGTACGATACCTGCTGGACGCTGTCGAGGACTCCGATTCTCCTCCTTGTTCTGATACAATAATCTGATCCTATTGGAAATGGTCTTCCTCGTCAGAGTCACATAGCCTGGCACAAGGCATTTCAGCAATGCCTTAGCGCCCGCCTCCACCAGACTTACAGGCAAACCTTCTCATGGGTGTCGGCGGTGCTTTGACGAAATCGCTCATCGCCGGCTGTGCTTTTGAAGAGCCGTAGAGTGGTTCTTCGCTATGAGTGAGCATCACTCCTGTGGACGAGCCGCTGTATGCATAGTTCTTTCACAGAGTTAACATTGTACACGATCGTCAGCAGTTTTGTTAAAAACTTTCCAGACTTTTCTTATCTTGCCCATGATGTTAAAACAGTCGAATATTAAAGCGATGGCGTATGCGATGGCGTATGCGAAGCGAGAGAGAATAAACGTATGATAACGATAAAGCCAACTGAGAAAGTGTAATACCAAGTAATACCAAGACGAACAATATAAATGTTACAAAGCTGAGGAAGTTGTTTAGATAAAAGGCTTTGAGGGATTATCTGTCCCCGCTAATCCCCACTTAATCTAACATAGCTAAAGACATGCATTACTTTGTGTCCTTGTCTTTTATGAACTCATCACATTTGGAAAGACTTGTTAGACAATTAATTACATATTAGAAAGGTGTGCGAAATGAGGTAAGTATTAGTATATTTGTTAATTTGTTTCAAATTTTCAAAACTAAATTTGGTCAAGTTGATATTAAAACTGTTAGGTATTTCTTATATTATTTGACACCTTCATCCAGGTTCCTCAAATCTATGCGTGGTCGATGCATAATGCCTCTAAGCGGTTTATAATCCCTTTTCCACATGTGCGCTGATTATTCTTAATTGTATATCTAATTGTTTACTTTACGAGAACGTAACAGTGAAATGTTGTTAAAAGGTGGATAAGCGATTTAATGTAATAGGTCATACAATTTGACATATATAAATTCATGAAACTCTTCACATTAAGTTAATCAATTACAGAAAAAAGGCCATTTATTTGCCAGCTTAAGTCATCATAGTGTAACGATAGTCAATCATAATATCTCCTTACCTCTTCTTCCTTCTTTTCTCCGTCTGCATGCTCTGGTTTCATTTTTCTTCCACCCTCTACTTCCCTCTCCCGTCCCCGGTCTATATTCATTTGTCTTTTTCCGACCCTTTCTTTCTCTTCTCTCTCTACACACACATACACAGGCCAGACTCTCTACTCAG